>JAQFZT010000020.1:0-69283 GCA_034696325.1 Camisiidae sp. | reverse complement strand
TAGAAAGCAGTAATGGCCAAGGGGAGGGGTATAGCCAAATTACCCTCCACTAGGAATACCACCTCTGTACCACCCCCTTGGATTGAGCCATATAAAAATGTTAACAAAGAATCCATAGTGTGGGAGAGAGGCGAGCGAGCGAGCGAGAGAGAGAGAGAGAGAGAGAGAGAGAGAGGGAGAGAGAGAGAGGGAGAGAGAGAGAGAGAGATGCTTTGTTTGATGATTTTTGTATTTAAAGGACAAATGTGAGTTCCCTTTTGTTTGTCAGATCACGCATTTGTGAACTTGTGTTCTCAAATTCTTTTATTTAGTTGTCTTGTTCTCATTCTCATCAAAACTAAAATAATGCCACAAACAGACAGTTATTTTATCACATTTCTTCGATTCCTCACATATCATTCACCCTTTTAGATTGTCAAATAATTGAGATTATATATACTGAAATCTTAAATGAATTTAGTTTTTTGTTGAGCAAAAAGACTGACTTTTTAAACTAAATTATTTAAATGAGCGCAAAGTCAATATGGAGTAATCCAACTAAAGTTTTAATCAGAATTAAATTTGGTTTATAAAATACTAGGGAGTAGTGCGGGTCTTAGCCCGCAATTATTAAAGTATAGTTAGATGGGTAGGCCTGTGAGTTTGGACACTTTATACATGTCCAATTTAGACGACTTGCTACACATGAAGCTTTGTTTATAAATTTTCATTTCATAAGTTATATTTAATAGAAGTGATATAAGAAATATGCACAGAGGCCTACACTAAAATTGAGATTTTAAAACTTTGTGGCACTTTTCCGGCACCACTTGAGATCACAATGATTCAAATGAGACCTTTGTGTGATAACCACCTGTCGAGTTTTATTGGCGATAAAAATAAAATTTCAAACTATTAGAGGACGGGTTTGAAATTGAAATAAATTAAAATTTCTTGAATCAAATTCTAAATTTATGCAATAAAAATGTGTAAAAATATCGTGTAATAAAAAAACAAATGTTATTAAATTGCAATATTTATTTTAGTCAATAGAGTTGGTGAACAGAAGAGTACAACTGATCGATCACTATTAGAGTGTTGGGATGAATAAAGCCAATAATGCTTTTTGTATCTAGAAAACTCTAATTGTCATTAATTATTTATTTGTATTTATTCATTGAGTTACAGTAGAATATAAATGAATAACTTATATTATAGTTAACTTATATTATAATTAATTTAAAGGTTATTTGAAGAAAGCACAAAAACTTACAAGAGTTTAAGGAATGAAATTTCATAAATCTTCAAAACAAATTTCAACTTATACATAGTTCAATTGCAGTAAATATATATTTATTTATTCGTTTATTATAAAAATTGTCAATTATAATATCATTCTGTAAATAATATATTCAAAAAGCATCCCATATTGGGTTCACTTCACCTCATATTTTATGATCACATTAATTATATGCTTGAGATTTACTTTTTTCAATTTGAAGCTTTCCAATGCTTATTATGTATAAATAATATATAAAATATATATAAACATATATAGGTATGTCATTAATTTAGATTGAATTTAAACTGATAAGTCTATGAAAAATTAGTGAACGCGAAAAGCACTTACTGGAGGCTTCAGTTAAAACGACATTTCGAGTTATAACTTTCAATTCAATTACTTGAATGACTTATTTGATAAATTATGTTCAAACAGAAAAAATTCCATCATTTAATATATTTTTACAATTTGGACTCAAGTTATAGAATGAAAGTTTTTCACACTTAACAGTTACTGTACAACAATTTATTTATTTCAAATCACTGTATAATAACATTTTAAAAATTTTAAATCTCACTTCAAATGACACTTTGGCTTAAAATTATATTAAATTAAAAACTTCAGTTCAGTTAAAATCTAAAAATTCAAACTAGACATAAAAAGTGTTGACAGTAACTGCAGGAAAATTCCATCAATATTTTATTGCAATTTTTGTTAATATCAAACAAAATTTTATTTGTCATTTTATTTTTTAACCCTATTATAAATGAAAGATAAGTTATATTCTATTATTTTATTTATAAAGTAATAACAACGTAGTATTTCTTGTTTTTATTGCCGAATTTGTGATAAAGGATTTGAAATTTTAAAGTCAATTAACGACTGAAACGTTACTTTTCCTGCAAACAAAGTAGAGAAGCAGTAAAAAAATCTAGTAAACAGGCTATTGAAGAATATTCTGCACTAAACAAGGGATTAAAATTATGTCAATTCCTGTTGAAAGAAATAATTTAATTTGAAGAAAAAAAGACATCTAAACTAAAGGCTGACTTAAAGTTTGTTGAGTTGAAGCTAAGTTTGCAATCTATTTAGAAAATAAGTTTGGCTTCTCATCATCAAACATAGCTTTGAAAGAGAGTACGAGTTTTGCTCATTTAATTGCCTTCTGGGAAATAATCAGTCATTTCTCTTTCTCAATTTCATTTCATTTGAAGAGGAGAAGAGTAGTTGACTGTTTGAAGGGGAGAGAAGAGATGGTCGCAATTGTGCCGAATCAAGAATTAGGGCGGACTCAACATCAATATATATACATTTATTTACTTCTAGTGAGAGGCAAATTGACTCAACAGCTGAAAAGAGAATAAATTGGAACTAATCTGAATTTGGGGAGAGAAGTAGACTTAGAAATAGTTGGCGGAGCGCATAACTTGATCGACTGTTCGGGGCCTCACAAGTCCCTTTATGGTTATGATAAGTCGTCTCTTCGCCACATATCTCATATCGAGCCTCATATTGAGTGATTGAAAATTATAGCGAATGCATATCGTATCGCATGCCGTACAACGGAAATGATAAATGATGGTTTTGCCAGAACTGTGTTCATATCTACGAAACTGCATTACTACCGATCTCTCTCGAGCTTCGAGTATAGTATTATAAAAGAGGCAGTTTTAATAAAATGAAATTCTCCCTCAAATATGTGGCTTTTATAATGTCACTCGCGCTCACTCAATGCAACTCTACTTGTATTTTCTTTCAAGGGTTTTTGGCAACAGCTGTGTTCAATTTACTACCTTTTCCAGCTTTTCTTCACAAAATGAAACAAAAATACCAACGATATTATCAATAATATATATGTTCTTTTCTACAGGAAAATGCATATGTTGTGAGAGCTTTAGCATATCATGAGAAAACAAACAAAGAGCTCCCACAAGACTCAATTCAAAGCATGATTATTCAGTCTTATTCTTATCATCGAATACAAAATCCTCTTCACTCCAACTCATGAAGAAATTGCTCAATCATTTTTTACTCTTTATTCGCATTTTGTTTGCTGGGTTTTCAAGTTAATTAGCATAAGGCTATGCAGTAATTGCACCAAATTTGGCAGTAATTCAATTAAGGCACATATTTGTCTAAAAAAGCTATAAAATTACTTGAGAAAAAGAGAAAAATATCATTTTGTAAGATAAATATAGTGATTATAGAACATGCGTTGAGTAATATAATAATAAGATAGTGAATCTTGAAGTTGTATTAGAAAAAGAGACTAAATGAAAAAGATAGCTAAAAGCTGGTATTCTTTTTGATATACGATCCTTTGAGTGGATAATACCCATTACTTCCCCAATTCTCTGTTTGTTTTCGTCTATTTTATATTCCAATATAAGAAAACTAAGGATCTATTGAAAGCTTATTCACCGATAAACAGAAGCGTTGGCGTTATTAATAATGGCCAATAAGTGAATAGTAAAGTGACAGTAACTATTCCGGAATCTCATATTCACTTCTTTTACAGTAGGAAAGGAAAGGAAAATGTCACGCATTGGAGAAGACTTAGCAATGCATTGAATGTTTCACTGAATACTTTTCACCTCTTCGTGTCGTCTCGTGTCTGTGTTTTTAGGGTAGAATCGAGACGAAAGGCCAGAGCAGACTAAGGCCATCAACTGATAAACACTCTATCATTCATCTGTTCAGTTCTCACAATAATCGGTGGCATTATCTGAGAGAGATATCACTTATTGCTGACAGTATTGACCACTTGATGTAACCATTGATGTTTTCATTTGATACCCCTATCAAAATACAACTACACATGAGACAGAAATCTGGAACAGCTCACACACAAACTTACTGTAGATATTGTACAAACTTATATCTCACATAAAGCATTAGTATAAGTAAAAACTGTCTTATTCAATATGAGCCAGTATTTTAGCTACACTTGTTTCTCAATCCTCACGAGCATATCATCTCACATTTCCTGCAATTTCATAGTAAACAAATCAATATTTTATGACAAAACTTAAGTGCATTCTGTGGATGAGTATTTTTGGCCAAAATTAATAATTTGTTGTAATGATACCTCCTATAAGATAAGTAGTGCAAATGGAAAGCATTACGTGAGACTCGCGAGTAAAAGTAACTCATCATAAGCATTAAAGCCCACTATCCTTATGAAATCATTATTCACTATAACGTCTTATGCAATATGAATTTATGATCATAGAGTGGCCACACATTCTCTACACTCATCCCTATTATTACCATTTATATTAGCAATAAAAGTTTATTACTTTTATGGCACATATAAATAACAAAATTGATGAAAATAAACATTCACTGCAATGGTATTAAAAATCATCTGACGAAAATTCTAACGAAAATCATTAAATTATTACCAACAAGTTTCTCAATCTTTCATGTAATCTAATTATTAATTCTTAAACTTTAATCAAGTTTAGAAAAGTCTATATTTTTTCATGCGATTATTATTATATTTTTCAATTGTGAAATTCATTTAATCAAAACTTAACAAATTTTATTCAAAAATGAAGTTTACAATACTATAACTTATTAAATATATTTTAAAACTCAAAAATGACTCAATAACTTTAAATGAGTTAATGTAACTATTAATATATTGTAATTTATTTTGACTCAAATATGGTATAAATTATATTTTGAGAAATTACTTATTAAAATATCTCCTAATTCTTATGCTATTGAATGCGAGCCTATTTTAAATATAGTATTGAGTTCTTTTATACAACGAAATGCATTCATCCGAAGCAAACTGCAGCTCAACTGCAGTTATATTAAGAGAAAGAAATGAAGAAATAGAAGAAATAAAAGAAATGGATTCTCATTTCTTTGGCTATTATTAAGAATATGATAGAATTTATGCAAATAGTAAATAAACTTCGCTTTAATGTTTACTCTCATTGTATTGAGCTTTTGATCAAATTGAATGTAACAGAAGTTTTACCCGAAAAATTATATTCAATTAATTTGTAGAGTTTGAGAAATTTGCTCGATATATGTTGTGGTTAAAGAAATTGATTGTTAGTATATTAAAAGCTATTGAGTACGTATATAACAATATATACTCTAATTTATTATTGCCTTAACTAACTTAAGAAATTATATTCAAATCTGTTAAAAGTTCCAAAAATATGATGAGATAATAATACTAACATTTAGTTTAACATTTTCATATGTTTCACATTCTGGAGAAATCAATGATTGGGAAAGGATTTCTTTTTTAAATTGTTTAAAATATTGCTTCAAATTACAAGATCGGATTTGATTGTGAAAATATATTGCAATCGTTTGTTTTTCCTGATTTAAATTCATAAAACAAATGACTCAATTGTTTTCTTTGAATCAGAAATAATTATGAAACGATTAAACTGCTTCTTTGCTAAGTGGATAAGGTATTGGACTCTGGTTGCAATTTTCGAAAATTTTAGTAATAAATTGGAAACAATTTTTCTTTTTTGCTAATATAAGGGTCTGATGGGATTTAATGTATAAATTGGGGCCAAAATTATGGGCCAAATAATAATTTTAATGAAAATATACAAAACTCAGTAGCGTAAAAATTTGAGAATATTTCAGGAAATAAATTCTATTTTCCAAAAAAAACTTTTCTTATAAAACCAATGAGGACCTATTGTAAAACTAGTGTTGCACTAGATATGGCAATCTATCCTTATAAAATAAATTGAACGAATGAATGAATGAGTTTTTACTCCTTCTAGATTATAGGCAAATTCGAAACCGATACTCAAGAGCATCGAACCTTTGCAAACATTGATCTCTGAAAATAAAATCCCATGTCTGTGATGGCAATCATTAGTTATGAGATACAGAAACTACATGTAATGATCACTCATTTTTTGATCTTATCATCAACACAAGAAAAAATGTATCAAAGAGTTGATGAAGTCATTAATTAAATGTTGAATAGATTTCTTTTTCAAAAACTCTCTAATGAGGATTTTTGCAAATTATGTATTTAAAAATATAATTAATTTCTCTCATAAGTCGGATTAAATTGAAGTTAATTAAAAAAATGTAATTTTAAAGCTAATAAAAGCTGATAATTATTATATTTGAAGAGAAATTATTATAATTTGTTTTGAGCCACACCAGCAAAAAAACTAATTATTAGATTCAACATTAAAAAATGATCTTAATTGAAAATGATGTTTATACTGCACTCATTAAATATGTAGAGAAGATAATGTTTGTTATACTGATACATTGAATTTGAATTACGTTTTTTCAAATATATTAACTTATCATTTTTTTGTCATTAAACATAGATGTTATGCAGATAATTATAGTTTTCTTAACATTATTGTACAGACAAGAAATAAATTTCATGTTCTATCTCTTATAGTCTAATCGATAGTGACTATAGAATTTGAAGCATGGAATTTATTTCTTTTCTGTACTTGATTTGTGTTACACTTGGTTTGTTTTTAAATTCAAAGCTACAAATTCATGAGATGGGAGGCGAAGTCCTATTCGAAAAGCTCAAATTACTGGTCTGTTAAGTTAGTCAAAACTGACACCCATATGCAAAATGAGTGCAAATCAAACTTCACTTCATATTGAGTTATTCAAATTAATCTTTAAGAAGACTTCGACTAGTGTTTAACTGCAAAGTTGTAAAGTTTGAAGTGAGAAATCTTTCTTTTGACGCATAGAAGCAAAGCAGTAAAAACGATTGAGTCATGTTCTGAAGTATTTCATTAAAACTGTTTTGATTAAAATTCCAGAGAACGGAAATCCATCACTTTAGAGGATTGAATTGAGACGCTGAATGAAAATTTGATGCACTTTTCATTTAACATACACTAGAGATTTATGAGTAGAATGCGATTCGTAACTAAATAATAATTTCTACCACATTATACGCCAAATGCCAAAAATAGTAAATTGAATTAAAAATTACTTTTTTTCTTTCACAGATGTGAAACAGAAACCATAAGTGAGACACAAACTAATGCAGTAAACTCTATAAACTCTCTGGCGAATTGATAGTCATCCGAATGTGTGTTGCAATATGTCGAGGAATAGTAAAGGGAATGATGCTATAAATTGTGTACAATTCAGTACTGCAACAGCTAATGTATAACTTTTATAAGTCTGTGTATATTATTGATGGAGCGAAACATTTGATATGATAGAAAATCCGAATGTGTCATTACTATTTAACACATACTCAAATCGATTCGAGTTTGTCATATTGCCATACATGTCATTTCATTCACAAATCAATATCTAAATCATAGATAGCATTGCAGAATATCTCAATCAAATGCAAGTTCATATCAAATCCAATTGAATGTGTGATCACACGTAGGGATCAAATCCATTGGGAGAGACAGACAATACGAGATTTCAGGTTTCGGATACTATTTGACTAAAATCTCGACCAATTTTTTGCTGAAAGGCTTTTGATGTGATTCTGAATATAATCAATAAAAATTTCATTTGCAGTTGTCCTGAAATTGCAACGCATTACACAATGCTATGATTTGATTAGTTTTTAATCTACATCAATAAATTGTGAAATATTAGGTTCACTCATAACATACTAAGCAATATTTCATACTTTGAGCCAAGTTCTCATCAATACTCTACTCAGGAATTGAGTTCACGTTCTCTATTACTCAGATGATGATAAATAAGAATATTTATTGCAATCAAAACAGCAGACTTATTGAACCATTCCATCAGAATATATATAAGTTGACCGAGTATTGAGCCATTAGGCTTTTTACACTGCACTGTTTCCCTACATTTCCTTCAAATATTGTAATGCAAATTATACTTAACTTTTTCCGATTGGATAAGCTTTTATTCAAGCTTCACACTTATTTCGGTGATTTACTGCCTTATTATAATGAAAAATTTTCAACCACAAAGCCTTTCAAAGTCAGTTAATAAAACTTATTATTGGACTAAATTTTAGTGACAAACAAATGGACATTAATAAATGATGTTTTGACGTATAATTTTAATATTTAACTAATAAATTCACTGACTTATGAGAGACTCGTCTCAAATCAAATTTATGTTTAGTAACTATTTGGTGAGTGATATGAATCATTACATTAAGTATGATTAGACCACATGAAAAAATATGTGTGTTGTACAAAACAACGTATTAACATATATATTAATCTAGTTTATTAACATAAACCTTAATGTTTCGCAATAAAAATTTTTGCATTATTTGTCAATTAATGCCTTATTTAGCAATTTATTTACTTTTTATTTTCGTTAGACGTGAAGTGATTTACAATAATTGATTAGTTCTGTTGTGTTATTTTTGCTTACAATACAGTATTTTGTCGATTGTGTAAAACTCTCACTAATGCTAGAATAGTATACAGTTTTACAGTGAGGTTGACTTACGTGATGAAAGCATTTTGTTTTAATTCGTACGCTTTAGAGGAGAGCTGAATCGAGTAGATGTACATTTAGATGGTATATCTTAACAGACTGTTATACGGCTATAAAAGCTGTGTTGAAAATTTGCTCGAAATAACTGCCGAAACAGAAATAATGCGGAAAAAGGAATGCGAAAGCACTCGAAGCCAGAACTGTAATGCACTTAAGATATGTCATTGTATTAGTGCTTACACTAAAACAAAATCAGCAATTTTTACAACGATATATTCCTCTCCGGCCATATAAATGCATATAGAGTACAGTCTTAGTAAAGCCCTAAAGGAAATATATCCTGAGAGCGCCATAAATGCCTACAAAAGTTTTGCCTTTTCGAGACTCAACTTTTAAAATTAGTTTTGACAATACGTACTGTTATAGAGCCTCTTCAGTTGATGCAACTGTTGTTAGTATTCAAATAAGTTGACTCTCAAATATCATGAGTGGTCTTATGTTTATGAGTCGGTCTTCAAATAAAACAAATCATTTTTAGTGTTTATGTTGTAATTTAAACTCAAAATATATTAAATAAGTTGTGGGTTTGCCATATCTTATGCTAAACTTTATTTCACGAGTTTCTTCAATAAAAGCATACTTTATAAGAATGACAAAAGAATGCAATATAAAAAGCTTGTGAGATATCGTATGCTATTGTAAAACATATCACAATAAAAAGGATTTAAATCACTTCTATTTCTCATACATTCATATTGTATGAGAAACAGAATCAGAGCTCAGAACCCAACCGAAGAGTCAAAACTAATTATTTCATTAAATTTAAGAAAATCAACCAATAATTCAGTATTTTTTCACTCGATATTAATTGTGTCAATCATTTGAATACTGTTTGAGAAGTCATACAAATCATACATTAAAATAATGGATGAAAAAGAGATTTAGAAAATTATTTAATCAAATTTAAGTAATAGATTCTGTGATATAGACTCCCAAATGTGTAATAATTTTGTAGAAAATGAATACTTAGAGATTCACATTCAATGAGTCGTTTTATTTATATTATACTCTATTAGTTTTGAATGGATTTAAATTATTTAGTTTTATATAATCAAAGTTTTTCATCACTTCTAACAATATATTCCAGTTGATTACTAGTCGTTAATCGATTCGATTTACGTTTATTTCAATTGTAATTAAATGAAGATTTGCTTAATTTATAATTAAATTAAAGTTTAGCTTAAAATAACACCAAAGAAGGGAAAATCATTTTAAGTTTGAATAACTCTATACATAAACATAAATTGGTTTTTTAATCCGTTTTCTGTTTTAATAAACTTTACAACTATTTAATTAGGAATTAATGAAAAATAGATTAAGTTTTTAGTGGCAATTAAACATAAATTCAGTTTTAAATATTAGAGACGCAGAAAAAGCTTAGAATTAAATATTTGTTTACATAAATAACTAATCATTTTGTGTGTCACTATTAATGTCAACATTTAATTGAATCATTAAGTGATTCAAATGTTGTAATTTATCTGTAAATACTTTTCCCTCATTTTCCACTCTCTGTTTCAGTTGAAGCGAGTCTTCAATCAATTGATCCAATTCTTTCATGAAATTCTCTTCATATTCAGTGGATCTCTTCATCCAATTCACAGAATTAGAGATAAGAGTTTCCAAATTGCAAATCATTTCATTGAAATCCATGTTTTGCTCTTTCTTTTCGTCCAATTTTGAACTCTTCCTCTCATCAATTGTTTGCCTTTCAATGGATTCATTCGATTCTTCATTATCTTTATTATCATTCATTATATTTTCTTTGTTTTCAACATTTATTTCTTCAACAGTTTGTTTATCCAATAATTTGTTTTCCATTTGTGCTCAATATTTATTTAATTATTGATTACAATTAAATGAAAACTTTAAGAATTACTGAAATCTTTCGAATGTGAATCAGATTTTGAATCAGATTTTGAGTGAATAGATGTGTTGACAGTAATATAGATGTGTTGACTGTAATATTTGTGAACAGATATAATGCCGCTATTCTTCTTTCAATCCAATATAAATACAAATATCAAATTCGATTGGTTGACACCTCAACTCAATTATCAAATAAAATGCCTTTAAAGTAGAACCAAATCTATTACCAGTCAATAAAAAGTAGAGGTCGGCCTCGAGTCTCGGTCGGAAACCTCGAAGCTCGAGTCTCGAAACTGATTTATATGAATTTAATGACTGTATTTGAGAGAAGTTAAAGTTATGAAACTCTAGTTAATAAGAAGTTGAATAGTAGGGCAAAAGTTTTATTGTCGCAAACCATCAAAAGAGTACTTTTCTATGATTTTTAATAACTTAAAAGTTAAAGTTATTTTTATGGTTGAGTTTAAATGATGAACATATGAAAGAATAAGTTATAATTGCCTTAAAAAGTTAATCAAAAACTTTATCCTCAAAATAAATCAAACAAAATTGAGCTAAACTTTCAACTTGAGATGAGTTTTGAGTTAAGTTAAGAGAAATGCAAAACTAATTGAAAAGTGAAGAACTGGTTGAGCATTAGTTTGAGTGACACTTCAACCAATTAAAACGACAATAAAAGATGTTTTGATTTGAAAAGCAAATTTCAAATTTTCTGTGATTCACATCATTTCCTTTATCTAACAGTAATTAAAGAGTATGTGTTTGAGAGTACACAACATGTAAAACTGAAATTGTTCTCAAAGTATTCTTCATGAGCTTTTATCCGTCATGTCATAAACACTTGAAGTGAGGCTTAATAATAGTTATGAATTTGAAATGTTTTATGAATCATAAGCTTTACTATTGCTCTCGATGTCCCTCTTTATCCATTCTCTGAATAATCCTCTGAAATGAGAAGAGGAAAGAATTGTATATGAGTTGATGGGTATGAAGAAGTGTTGGAAAAAGAAGTATGAGATAAGCTGAGAAAGCATAGTATGAAAAATTGGAGGTAATATAATGTTTGTTATGTGTCGAAAGGGAAGCTGTTATACTGCAAAAGGAAACTGTTCAAAAAAATGATTAATGGCAGTCAAATGACATAATGCGGTTCATAGTTGGAGAAGCAATGAGTCGTTCATATTATTTGAGTTGCTTTTACTTCTCTGTAACGACGGTATGACTTACGAGTTAGACTTCTCTACTTTAATACTAATGCTTATAGTTTTACTGTTAGTCTTACGCACTCTACCAGTTGTAAAGATATATAAATGAATTGACGCCTAAACTTAGGGATGAGTTAATCAATCGAGTGATGCAAGTGTGAGGACAACACTGTCTGCCATAGTGTGATACTATCGCCATCCAAAGCCATCCAGAGTTGTCTTGGGCTGATCTAAGCCTTGATTATGAGCAAACACTGGTAATGACTGCCAAATATCACAACTCATTCGTAAATATCTGGCGAAAGCGCTACGAAATTAACTTTGAGCTGATCTCTGCGAATGGCAATTAAGACAAAACTTCGACTCAAACTTCGCTTCATTACTGTTGTGAAAGCTAAACAAGAAATAGTGTTAGAGCTTATTATGCAATACAAGCGTGAAACTGATGCCATCCCTGAACTTACCGGTCGATTGAAAGTGGAGAACGTGTGCCCACAGTTACTCTCAATTACTGTAAGTCTCAGTTTAATTAAGAGAAATGAAAGCAAACGCTCCAATTAAACCAATATATGCTAATCAACAAAACCCAACTTCTCATGAGATTTTTAACGTTAGCGATACTTCTTTGGTATTTTATTTTAGACAACATAATAGTTACCAGTTTTCCCCTAAAGTTCTCATTTTATGCTATTAAGAAAATTTGCATATATTTAAGAGAACTTTCATTATTGCTGTATCGAGTTTTTCAAAATACTCTACAATATTATTATAATTAATAGCTGTTATTCTGTTATAGCTATACATAAAAGAGACTATGCTTTCAAAAAAGAGCTTTTATTGACGACTTATTCTAACTTTATTAAAGTAAATAAATTAAATGTCGTCAAAATTTGAATACAAAAATCGTAGTAAATGGTAATGCATTTTATGATTGTATACGATATATGTCAGAATTTAATTGACTTATATTCTCAACTGACTGTGCACTTGGAATAATGTTGTGAATAAGAAGTTAAGGGAAAACAGAGTTAAACACTTTAAGATAATGTCAATACATTTATAAGTGAATCATTTCGTGATGCTTTCCATTTACAGTAACAATAATAGTAGACAATAGGGGTCTGAAGGCCTTATTAGAGCCAATTTCATTAGTGTAAAGCTAGTGTTCAGTGTTGGTGAGCACAGAAACGGACACCGAGTGATGGCACTCACGGGAACACTTACGAAGCAGTGGTCGGAGTCATACCATTGTTGCTGAGAATGACATTCATTTTCATGTTAAACCAATATATGGAAGAAGAGGGGAAATAAGACACGAAACACAATCAACTGATTTATGATTCCGAACACGTGCTATTGCTGTGAGAATAGGAGTAGAGAAGCAGAAGAGGAGCACAACCAATATTGATATAAGGCTCACAAATATTATTGGTTATGCCGTTCTGTGATGTGCTCTGAATCATACAATTCTATGTCATTAATGTTAAGAAACAGGCGATCACTTTTCAACTATAGCTTCATTCCTTTCTTCTTCTCATATCCTCTTTCATTCTGTCTGCCATCGCATCACTTCATTCTCTTATAGCAGTTGTGTTTGACTTCATTGTGACCCTTGTTTTGAAGTCCATTTTTCCAAACACTCGGAAACGGGTCCGCAATCGCTGGCTATGAAATGAATGAAACGATACCAGAACTCAATTATATTTAGAGCGAAAATGATTTATGGGATATTCCTTAATATAATCGTGACTTACTGTAAGTCAACTTATTTTGAAAGCTTATTCTCTCTTAAGTTCATTTAACACACCGATAATAAGCTTTCGTTAATTAATAAAATAATTTGTAGCCTAAAGTTGGACATGTGTCACAAAATCTAGTTAGTGGTTAGTTGTGGACAATTGAGACATTTGATAGAAGTTAATGGGAAGTAATGCAGGCAATAGTCACCAAAATGCAAGCCTTCGCTAATTTGAAGTAATATTTTATAAAGAGAAAGAGTTACTCGTATTATGAGTTATACATTAGATCATTAGTAGACGATTATTATGACCAGAACTACAAACGCTCCACTGACTCATGTAGAGATATAATTTTCTTCAATGATATAAGACATCGAGAATGAGTATGACTTGAGATCAGTAGGTGGGCGCTCATGAACAACATATATTTTTGTTGGTGAACCACTTTCTGGATTTGTTGTGCACTTCATCTTCAGAAAGTACGATGACATGCACGGATTGCCAGCTTTTTATTGCCATTTCTGGTAGCAATACGTCTGGGAAATGATCACTCATTCCTTTTTAGCAGTTATTTGAAAGACTTCAAAAAGGAAGCCCGAAATGCATAACTACTTTTTCAAACTTCTTCACTTCCTTATTATTCAGTCAAATCAAATGCAGCGATGCATACAATACTCAAAGAGATGTAATGTAAGGCCGAAATTAAGTATTGCCTCCATTCGAACCAAATGAGGTGCAGATCTTCCTTTTAATGCTATGCAAGTAATACATGTGATTAAAAGTAAAGCAATGCTTTTGCTTTGAAAATCGAATAACTTATTTGTCTGCCTAACACAGCCTGTACTCTAACGATAAGCCTCAGCATTGCTTAATATTGACTGATTACCAATTGTTATGCACATTGCTATGCATTCCTACAAGAGATCGATGATAAATGTTTTTTACTCTATTACTCTTCTCACTCAAAAGATACGACTCAAAACTTTTTGCTGTTTTACTTATGTTGAAATTCATATTTTCTAATTTGTGAACAAGTCTAAGCCTTAAATTCAATTTGCTTTTGGAGGGCTTTGAAAATTAAAATATAAAAAAATTCATTCATTCAAGAATTTAAATAAAAAGAACAAATATTGAGTGAGTAAAGGGGGGAAAGAAGAGTGTATGCCATTGAGTAGATTCACTGCGAGATTGAATAGAAGACTAAGAGTAGAGCACTTCTCAAATTTACGAGTCAGTGCCAGCGACTGAGTTGTGTATTGACTGGAAAGTGGAAGTGATTTTCAATAAACTTCGTCTACAATACAAATTTCACGCTCAAAGTATTCAATCTTCAGCACACTTTTGAAAATAACGTAGTATTTACTCCTTTAGGTAGAAATACTTTTACCATTTGTGAGTTCACTCAACTGTTTATAAAAGTGAACGAATAATTTGAAAAATGAAAAAATTTATTTTTTATAATCAAGAAAGAGCACAATATTTTCCAAAAGGGTTTGTAAACTGAAGATTAATGAAATGTTTATTGAAGAACCGAAAACAACGCCACCGGAAAAGAAACAAACGATTCAGACGTTCAAAACTTTGAAAGAAGAAAGCGATAATCGTTCTTACGATACAACCATTTCCTGAGATAAAGCGTCTCGACTGCGAGTATCAAAGAGGAAATGACTGCATTTGGTTTGATTTTCTTTTCTATTGCTTCACCAATACTTTCAATTTCGGAAAATATCAAATAAAGCAATAATAACTTCTATTAAAGCTCTTCAAAATTATAATTTATGGTGAATTGAAGGAAAAATTTTTCGTTATAACTTTCTGATTATCAAATGATTAAATTATTCATTCTTTCTTCTACTGTATTCATTGAAAGCTTAAGCTTTGAATTTGAGAACTGGCTTCAAAAGCTGATCCATGAGAGGCATACCTAATGAAGGTTTAATGTAATACTAGTTATGTTCAATTGAATCACTAAATGAAGAAAAACAGACTCAATGGATTTGCAATTGGAGAGAATCACTACTAATACTTTTACATAACTTATATTAAATAAATTTCATCACTTTGTCTAATGGACATTAATTTATATTGAAAGTGACACTAATATATATTCAGTTTTGTGTATTCACTAATTTATTTATAAAACTACTCTAAATACTAGTATATCGTTTTGATGGGCAAATGTACTCAACATTATTTATCAATTGAAAGTGCACTGCAATTGGACAAAAAAATTGGTCTCAAATCATTTCTAAAAGCACTGGTATATAATTATTTGAAATTTAAGGAAATTTAAGGAAATTTCAATGAAATAAGCATTGATATGATAAGCAGATACGCAACAAATCATTGAATAATGTGACGAAACGGGAGAATTTGACTTTAAAAAGTAATACTTTGTGTTTATTTAAAAGCAAATATTAAAATATAGATTAAGAGTGAAGAAGAGTTAGTAGATTCGTAGTAAACATTTATTTATGCCATAATGACAAGCATTGGATATAAGCTCGGAAGCAATATCAATAAACAGAAATAAATGTATTGCAATATTTACATTGGGATACTTTCCCGTTTACTTTTATGAGTAGTTTCTTCGCATACGAACAACTATAGAAACTCATACGAAAATATACCAAATATTCCACGCTATTATTGGATACGAGGCATTAGTATTGCTCTAATCAGAAAAACAAATCCCATAAAAAGGCCAGTTTGGACATTAAGTTTCTGTGTAATAATTTCTTTGAATGGCATCAAATTGCATCATCACTTGCAAAGCTTGAGTGGTTGATGGTCTTAACTATACCTTTCAATGTTTGTATTAGACTTACAATTACTTTTCTTATAGCATTAGAATTTTATTAGAAAGCGACGATGTATGAGAGCGACTACAAGTGTGTCTTTTACTAAATTAAACTTTTATCCATCAAATTTTCCGGTCAAAAGCTTTTCATAGAACTCGTTAAATAAATTGAAGCCAATATTTTGTTGTTTGAGCGAGACTTTGAAGAGTTTAATCAAAATTCAAACTCAATACTAATAAATTGTTAGATAAATCTTATTTTTAACAGACAATCATGTGATTACATTTTGCAGGATTGGATACAGGATTTAAGCGCAGCTGCACTTGTTGTAACTACTCTTATATTGAATGGAAAAAAGCAGGTAAAATTTCATTAGCGGTCAATGCAATTGGAGTTTTTGGTCAGCTATTATGCTCTCGGGAGCAACTATTCAACGTTGAAGTGAAGCCAACAACAAAAACTGCGAGGCTTTGCAATTGAGGGAATGGCTCCATATATCATGAATGCCAATGCAATAGTGCTCTAATACACAGTCGCTGCCTATAATTGTAACTTTTTCTTAAATTCTATCCCAAGTGTATACAATTCACAATAACATAAATGCGTTTGTGTCAAAAGAGCTGTTAAAAGTTGGTTTTGTGCGCTCATAGTTGTATACCTTCTTCTCTTATTGCAATCAAATTAATTTATTGAACAAAACTATATAAGTTAGTGAACATTTGGCTTATTTGGAAGGCAAAAGTAGCCGTTTATGTCATGTATTTCATGGCAAACACTAAAATATTAAGATAAAATATAAATTGAATTGCATGATAACTATAAAAATGTTTCAATATATTTATTCTGTAGCGAAACAGTGAGTCAAACGTGTCATTTGCAATCCCAAAGACTTTTTACACTTTTCCTATTTCCCAATTTTATTATTATTAATTGAATTAATGAGAAAATAAATATTACATTAAGGAAAAGTGCATTTACTTAATTGCTTACAAAAGCACATATGACTTCATTCCTATCATTACTTTTATTCTTTCTTTTTGTACTAGTATTTCAATGGACTCGAACTGATTGTAAAATAATTTGGAATTGAAGACAAATAAAATGATAACTTTTTTAGGAATAAAAATCCAATTTAATGGAATGAGTTTCATAAAAATTGTAATAAATGATTGAGATAACAATATTGTCTGAAATTGAGAATCTCATCTCTTAAAAAGCTGAACCATTTATCAGGTGCAAATCGATTGCTATCACAATGATTACTATAGATTTAGATAGGATTTAAGCATTATTTGTTTTTTGGAATTCATTTTAACGATAAGGAAATAAATAAAATTTTGTTACAGAAGAGAATGCAATAACGAGAAATTGAGCTGAAAGAGAGAAACAATTGAGAATATGATGTAATGCAGTAAAAGCAAAGCCAGACTCACAAAACTAGATTACTTTAAGTTTAGCAATTGAATCAATATTGATATTGAAAGTAATATACTTTTATGTACCTCCACTTTCATACTTATCGCACTACTAAAAGCTGAAGAAGATATTGTAAAATATATTTTGTAATATATATGTGCAGCGGATGCGGATGCGGGTCGATGCGGGTGTAAAGAATTTTTAGAGGTATACTCGCATAAAATTTATACTATAGGATTCAATGCTTATTGAACTTTAAAAACTGTAAAAATATCAATAGAATACAAAAATTAAATTTGACTTGACGCAGATGATCACTGTTTATTACTAGGCGTGAAAACAAGCAGAAGTCATTCATTTCAATCATAGTTATATATTTAATGCATTCAAATAACATTTCATATCAAAATGTGGGTACTTTGCGGGTTTTGCGAGTTTTGCGGGTACCCATAAAATTTTTGTGTGCGGGTGTAGGTGTTAAGTCTTGCGGGTGCGACAATTTTTCAAGATGCACATGTATATTTTATAAAATATTAATACAATTTATAGTGAAAAATAAATATAATCAAGAATAAAATACAAGCAGCGTTTGGTAAACGTCAAAATTACTATTTCGATACAAAACGTATAAACTTAACTCAATTTCACAAGAGGTTTATTTATATGATTATTGAAATTGACTCTCTATTAGTTATGAAAATAAGATTTTCTTGTTTGAACCTCAATTTTGGATTTTTGCAAACATTACCCGAACGCTAAATCGAACTGATATATGACAGTTCAAAATTGCAGTCCATCAATAAGTATATCAAATATTTATTTAAAAATTGAGTAATAGTTTGTGATTACTTGTAATTACCAGAGTCTCTACATTCTCGGGAATCCGACTTTTTTCTATTCATTTAAATTTTCAGAAAATGTAAAATGAGTACCGATCATAGAATAACAAGTAAAATGAGCTCAATTTAATTTTCCGAAAATTCTGAAATATTGTTGTAATTTCCGAATTTATTGATAAGTCCTAAATATTGTGAATTTTCTAGAAAATTTTAGTTTTTCAATCAAAAAAGCAAAGTTTTGAACCTTGATGCAATTTTTTCGGAAAATGGAAAAACCTCGTTTAAAGAATACAAACTTTTTTGTACAACTACAATTCAATCGCCTCAAAACTAAACATGAAAAGAGGACAGTCATTTTATTATTTTTGGTTTATGTTACAATTTCTCTCAAATTATTTTTCAAAATTTCCTCGAAGTAAAGAATGTTTGACATCAAGATTTTTCGAGTATTGATGTCCATTTGTTCAAAGAGAACCACAATAATTGACATTTGGATCCATAATAACAATTTGATATCTCTATAAATCTTAATTTTTTGTTGTGTAGAAAGTGTTGCTTTTAATCCGAAATTCCGGCCTAATTCTTGAGATATTAAGTTAAAAAATGTAGAGACTCTGGTAATTACTGAGCTTATTGTTACTGTTTGTTACTCTAAACTTGCTTCCAGCTATTCTTTTATTTAGAGCTGCTCCTTGTTTCGTCCGCGCACGATTCGTTCGCACCCTGTTTTCAATCCCCTCAATAACTAATTGCCAAATAATTTAACCGATTTTCAAACTCAAGAGTAAACTAAAACAAAAGTATTTTATTTCATATAACATAACAAAATTATTAATTTTATTAAGATTATGCGCCCTATTCAACCACTAAATTAGCAAACACAAATTATTTCCCTGTGCAGGGGATTCAAAGGTCCCTGTTCAAACTTTGTCAACCACCTAACCGGTCAATCGCTGTGTTAACTAAACTCTTAAAATGAGATTATAATTTCAAATCATTATATTTTAGCTGAAACAAGTTTCCTTTGGTTTTAGTTTACTCTTGAGTTTGAAAATGGGATAAATTTTTTGGGAATTAGTTATTAAGGGGATTGAAAACAGGGTGCGGACGAATCGTGAGCGGACGAAATATGGTGCTCCCGCATTTAGAGATTTTTAGGCATCATTTTCATTGAGCTGTTAAACCTCAAACACAAAACCTGTTTTATGAATATTATCCGATTTGGTATTTTACAGATAATAAATTTTTAAAATATTGATAAGCTCTTCCAAATTTATAATAAAGTTTACGCTTTTTCATCTATGGTTTTTATTTTCGCCCAGAGGTGCGGAATAGTGGGGGTGTCACCGATTTAACCCTACCCATCGAAAAAGTACAGTAGGCCAGAAATGTTCTTTGACATGATTGGCTGCACAGCACGGATTTCTTTGAAAGAAAGTATTTTGGAAGGGGCAGTACTTTTGCTAACATAGTATTTAATTATTAAGACTTTTGCTTAAAAATATATACTACTTGTTTGTAAACAAATACTTACGCCCTTACCGTTTGGACCATCTAAAGCACATGTCCTTGAAGAAATGGGTTCCGTACCTCTGTATCACTCGAAGCAAGATCAATATCTCGCGTACGAGTAAATGTTTTACGATGCTCACAATTTTAAACATTTAGGTTTATCTCTTTTATCATTTCACATTAATTTTTAATTAAACTAAATGACTAAAACCTACCACCTGTTGGTTCACGTACAGGTACTCCAGCAAATTTATGCAGAGATCCCTTCAGATCAAGTCATAAATGAAGATCAAACATAAGGGGAAACATATAAATTCAAATGTTAATCAGTAATAGCATTCAATAGTAGTAATGAGTATTAGCATTGAGTAGTGGTTATGAGTTGTCAAACCTTATGATTCCGAATCACTTCCTGAGTGATGGATACATAACTTTCCTGAGTAACTGTACACCAAAATTTTTGTCTCTTTATAGTGCCTTTTTATAGTTAACCTAATCCTTAACGTAGGCTTTCTTACCAAATAGAACAATACGTTTTTGCATAAAATGTGTTATACATTTAGACTTGCAAAATAGGAATAATGCTTGTAAACAAATAGTACATGTGTTTGTTTAAGACATTATTCAAAGTTATGATTAGCTTATTAGAAGTTATTAGGAGTAAATTAATTTTTTATATGCATTCCCAGAATTGTCTCAAATTTCAACGACTTCATGATATGTCAAATTTTATTACTTAGCAGTATAAATATGAATTTTAGAAAAATAGGTTACATTTGCTATCATTCACTAATTTTTATTAAATATTTTATACAATAGATTCAGAAACAAATTCAGTTAAAGTAATGCACTTCTATTCTAGAAAACAAATTCTGATTTACATGAATGGCTTATATGATTACATATAAACTTAATTTAAAGATTTTTTCAATTCAAACACCTTATTTGTGCTTCTGGTGAAGCCCTAGAGAAAAGTATGTGTTTACTGTGATTTTCTGATTTCACAATGAAAAATGGCATTTAAGAGAAAGACTTTGCAAGTTTTGCGTCGTATGTTGAAAAAATTTCTAAAGTCATACTGTAAAGAACTACAAATTCCAGAATACGTATTGCTTTATCCTTTTTCTCAATACAAACCGATTTTTCATTCAAATGAGTTTTATTTTCCACTTTGGGTTCAAAATACTGATCTCAATTCAGAAGTTATACTGTATAGTAGACTAGAACTCAAACACTGCTCCATTTATTATCTTCCGAATCAATCTTTGATTTCATTCGGCTTTTCACAGATAAAAAATAATTCATTTATTTTTATCAATTATGAATGAGAAAGTTATTTTGCAAAATTTGATGAAAACTTTTTGAATATATTATATATTATTTTTATTATTAATAAATTCACTCAAACATAATGATTGATCTAAAATTCATAATTTATAACATAGAGCGTCATGTTTTGAAAGTTGATTCTCTAAACTTGTGTTCAACTTTTGAAAAAAAAACTCTAATTTCAGAGAAAAAACTTGTTCAACAAATAAGAATAATATATAGAATAGCATGTAATCCGAAATAAACATTACTCTTCATTTTCCGAATCATATTTCCTATGAATAAATGATGACAAAAATGCAAAAAGTATTAAATAAATATTTGATAACATAATGGGTTCATTCGATCGCTACTGGAAATCATTTTTATCACTATTGAAGACATTGTTGTAATGTTTGATGACTTTCTATGACTTTCTAATGAATGGTAGAATGTATTAATAACTTACACATTGATATGCATTTTCAAAATTGAAAGTATTGCGTGTCGTAAGTGTTGTGTCCATTTTCATTACAATATAATTTTAATACACTTGAGTTGACTTCACGCGAAATATATTTTTGCTTTATGTGCAATAAATTTTATCTTAAGATATGTTAAAATCAATTCATATAAGTTATATAATAGAGTACATTTGAAATATCGATCAATATTATGTAAAAAGCATTTTTTTGATGTAAAAAATTGAATTATAATGCTTTTAGTATATAATGCATATTTTGCAGCACTGTTTTGCTCTTTATGTCTATAATAACACTAGTTATGCAAATTTATCTCATGTACTGTATATTTTCTTCAAATATTATTTCAAATAATTATTTTGAGAGAATAATAAGTTATTATTATTTTTAATAAATGTAAAAGATTACGAAGGTTTAAGAAGAGTATAAATTTCAAATTTAGTAACTTGAGAATACTTTTTAATCAGAAGATTTTCAACTTGTGATTAACAAAACCAGTTTATAGTTTCGTACTTTTTTCCGTCTGTTTTATTTCTCAATTTCAATATCATTGAGAATTCTATTGTTGTCAAAACTAAAAATTTCATAATTTCTTAGTTTTAATACTATTAAAGGGTTTAATTGTTGCAAAAATGATAAAAAGCATGATTTGCAGGTCTTTCATCTTTTAAGTTCATAATTGATCAACTATTACACTACTTGTTATAATACTGAGTCAGTCTTGCTTTCACAAAACACATTTACAATTTCGATAATCAAAAACTTCTATCCAATCATTCAATTAGTGAAATCATTGATAAAAAGCAAAATTTTAAGTTTTATTAGAGAAAAAAAGTTAAATTTGATTAGCTTTTGATTAATTTTTCATTCCCTATATGATGTATGTAAAAGTGCACAAGTTTTTCCTTAACATAATAAAGGCTTAAGTCTAATGAATAGCAAATAAGTATAGTATTAGTCATAGAATACTTGAGTTATTGAAACTCTAATCCGAATGTAAACCCCATTCAAAAACTTGAATCTATTGATATGATTGAGCTTTTCAGTACTGTTTCAAACAAAACAAAAGCAACTATTTAAAAGTTTCAATTTGACAGCAATTTATATGGTAAATAGATATGAGTTTATATGAGTTAACTCTCAATCATTCATAAACTTTTACAAATTGTATAATAAAAGTTGAGTTAATGAAAATCTCAAGTGAAAACATTTATAACTCATAGTCATTACTCAGTTATAAATTGAAAATAAATATTTCTGATGAGCCCTTTCCTTGATTATAGACAAAACTTGTGCTCTTTTTAAGTTACATTCATCATATGGACTTAAATATAAGTTCTAATTTATAGATTTAATTAAAAATAATAATTATAATTTTCAAACATCAAAATTGTTGTGCTGACATATAAACATTTTTCAAAGATTTAGTTGCTTTGAAAAATTTGATTTATTGATTTGTTTCTTGAAAATGCATTGAAGTTCAAAGAGGGTTACAGTAACTCGATTTGAACCTTAATTCAAAGAATTGAGCTTCACTTTGAAAACAGGTGACACAGGTATCAGAGTTTGTTTTGAAGTTCGACTCATAATAGAAGGGCTTAAACGAAACACAATCGAAAAGTAAACCAATCAGATAACAATGACCAGTATTTAGTCAAAACTTTCAATACAACTTGTTAAAAAAATTAATCTCAAGGTATTGGACAGCTTTTCACCTCATATTAACCTTATTTATCAAACACTACTTCATTTTATACATTCGAGTCTCTTCTTTACCTATTTAAGCAATTGCTTATAATTATAGCCATATTTCTATTTATTAAATGAAAACATGTGTCAAACAGTGACTCCTTTAATGAAGAAACAAATTTAAAATTTAATTACGTATTTGTTTTGACAAAATATAATTAATTGTGATTTACAACAAGTAAAATGTCTGCTAAACAAGAAGTCTGTAAATCTTGTGGATCAGAGTATGAAAGAGAAGATGGATATATGGTTTGCATTGGATGTGGTGTTGTGGCCAAAAATAAGGTTGAGTTCTCAGATGATCCGTTGCAAACATTTGCCACAAATGATATGCGGCTTTTCAGCCAACAGTCAGTACACGCATCAATTCGTAATGAGATTGTTTCCAATTCTTATACAACACCAGCGCGTAAAATGGGTATCAGAGTTGCTGAAACTCTGGCACTAAACTATAACTTTAGCTCTGAAATGAAAGACTATCTCATGAGGTATTACAATAAAGCAATAAATCACGAAAACTTTTTTAAATGCTCGCAAAAGAACAAAGAAATTCTGGCAGCAGTTTGTGCTTACATAACATTAATGAATTACAACGAATCGATAGCTATTCAGTATATTTGTGGGGCTATTGGTTGTGATGGCTATGATTTCAGGCAAATATATACACAATTTGTGAACTCATTCCCTGAATGTAAGCCAACAGCAAAACCTATTGAAGAATTGGTTCCATCGGTTTTAATGGACTACAATATCGAGAAAGAAGAAGTAATTAAATTAAGAGAACGTATAATCGACATAATAAGTATAGAGAAGGCGTGTTGGCTCGTTGATGGTCGGTCTCCGATTCATCTGATTAGTGCCGCCACTTATCTCGGATGGAAGTCACTTAAGCCTTATGTAAGAGCTAGAGTTAAATTCACACAATTCTGTCAACTTTTTAATATCCGTTACACACAGACAACTTCTGACAGAATCAAAGAATTCAATGATGTGTTCATAAAACTTGCTAAACATATACCTATTGTAAAGCATCGTAACATCAAAATCCATAAAAACAATATCGCATTATATATTGACGATATTGTTAACTATTCAAACTCATTGATATATGATCTCAAACGTGATGTTTATTCGCCTATTTATACCGATCGCTGCTCTCAGGATATTAAACGTGAAAATTCTGATGCAGAAAATGATACCAAATGGATGAAGAGCTTCAAAAGAAAAGTTTATTATGATAAATGTGAGAAAGAAAATCAGTCCGACATCACTCTAAATGAAGGAAACGAAGAGAATGAAGATCCAGATATATCTGATGGTGAGATCGATAGCTATATCAGATCTGAGAAAGAAATTAAGATTTACAAGAAATTACGAAAGATAGCAAAACGATTAGATGATCAATCGTAAACTATATCTGAGTGTCTCATTTCAGTTTAACATTCTTTTTTACATTTCATTTTACTTTATATAACTCCATATCAATTGCCCCGTGTCTTAAACACCAGTTATTTTGCAAGTCTTCATATAATATTCAACCGGTCGAAGATTTAATTAAAACCGTGACTTTTTTGGGAAAAATACCTATTGATAAGCAAATTCGGGCTTTTTTCGTATTATTAAAGTTAACAAATTTTTATAAAAGTTAGATGTCATGAATCCTGAGTTAAGGACATGTTAGGTTTTGTCAGGTGTAACACAATATTCCGATGAAAACCCAATTTTCAAAGTGTTTATAAAACTTAGTTTATATCTTTTGCTTATGGATAAACCGGTAAAAATCTTTTTCAATACTTTAAATTCAAACTTATATCAAATAACTTCAAATTAATCCAGTTTTAATTGTAATGATTTTAAATAAAAGATTATGAAATTTTATTCCAAAAATATTAGCCTTATTATAATTATATGTTCTCATCTCGTGTTGACTTCAAATTTTGAGTTTAGTTATAAAGTCTTTATAAGTATAAAAGTATTTGTCTTGAAGTTTGTAAAACTCGCCAAATATTAAGAACTTATATTTTAATGAAATGAATTAAGACTTGATATCAATATTAAAGTTGTCGCAAAAGTTACTGTAAGTTATATTTGACTCAAACTTATTGATTATGAGATTAACATTTGAAAACTATGTCCTAAAAATAGTCTACTATTAAAACTTTGACACTAATGAATGACAAATAGAAGCCAAAGGTAGTGATTAAGCTCTCTATCGCTCTCTATCGGAAAGAAACACTTTTAATAACATTAATATTATTGTGTTGTCGACTGAAATGATAACAAAACGATTCACTGTTTTCTAATATTTATATTAATTATTAGTCATTCGTTTAAATAATTAATTGCTTTTCCAACTATTTTATTCGTTATTATAATTATTTAATTATAAATAATATTAAAAATAAATAGTGAAATAAAAAAACTAAAACAATTGTTTTGAGTCGTATTTATTTGTTGTGATTTTAATTGAATACAAATATTATTGATATTAAGAGTCATTAAATTATAATTAGTGTTAAAAATGGGCACAAATTGTCATAATTTAACGAAAAGGTCTCTGAAGGGAACGACTGCAACACAAAGACTAAAACAGGACTATTTAAGTACTAATAGTTTATTGTTTTATGAATTGATTGTTAAAAAAGATATTGAAATAATTGGTTTAAAATAATAATTGAATTGTTTATTAAAGGAATAATTCGAGATCCGGTGCCATACGTGACGGCACATCCATTGCATAACAACATACTTGAATGGTCTCTATTTATATAATTAATCGATCGTTTGATATATTTTCTTAAAACCATAAGTATATGAATATCTGAAAGAAATGTAAATAATATGATATTTTGTATAATATAAGGCATTATGTGGTTCGCGGACCTGAAAGTACGCCATATTCGGGTGGTATATATCACGGCAAACTTCAATTTCCGTCTGAATTCCCATTTAAACCGCCGGCTATTTATATGTTGACTCCAAATGGAAGATTCAAATGTAATGTCAGACTTTGTTTAAGTATTAGTGACTATCATCCGGACTCTTGGAATCCTGCCTGGAGTGTCAGCACTATATTGACCGGTCTCTTGAGTTTTATGGTTGAAAAGAACCCAACGATGGGCAGCATTGAGACCAGTGATTATGAAAAAAAATTATTAGCCCAACAAAGCTATGAATTCAATCTCAAAAATAAATTATTTACTGATCTCTTCCCTGATGTGGTCGAGGTTTGAAACCTATCATTAGCTTATAATCAGTAATTTATTAATCATTTATTCATTTTTTAGGAGATCAAAGAAAACATTCGTAAACAACAATCGGGTGATGCCATCAATAGTGTCAGCGGTCGTGTCACAGAATTAGGCAATTCTTTACGTTCGGGTTTAAAGGCTGGTAATCAGGGAAATGGTTTCTTTGGTAATGCTTTAGCCAATTGTGTTGTTATCGTTGGTTTCGTTGCATTTATGTATACCGTTCGATGGGTTTTATTGAGTATAAGTGAAAAAAATGATAGCATGTCATAGAAAATTGATTCAATTTTTATTTTGATAATCAGTTTCTCTTATAATTAGTTAATTTTCTTCATTAAAATTCTTACTTTTTATTTGCGGTTTATATAATTCGTCTCCAAGTTTTCTGTACAATAATTGCTGATTATATAAACATTTTCTCGAATAATTTGCAGAATTTTCTATTGTTTATAAACTAAATGGAATGTAATTAAACGCCTGTTATTTTAGTTGAAAATCTGATTCGTTTAATCAGAAAATGTGTAATCATATAATCTGTGAGTACAATACATGTTATATTCATATTATATATGATTGAAAAAAATAAATTTTGTTAATATTACATGATTTGTGGTAATTATTTAATTAACTTTACCATCATTTGCAAAGTATTACTGAATACAATAAACTCCCGTTTAATAAATTGAAATCTAAGTTAATTGCAAACATTGAATACCATCTAAATCATTGACAGTAATAATAGACAACATTGTCTTTACACACAATTATAGCTATTGAAACTGAAACTGTTTTAAAGAACAATGAAATCGATATATCACTCAATTTTTATTTCGCAAAATATAGATTTCACTCTTATTTAAATAAATTAACAGAATATTAAATACAAATTCAAAGGTATTATCAAAACAAAAAGCTCTGAATAAACTTTTTTCGACACAAAGAAAACTCTACGGCTTAAGAAAATGTGTAAATGAGATAAAATTATTGGTTTGAGTAATACGTGATCAACAATAAACAGATCGGATTACACGGTATAACGTTATAGTAAGACAACAAACTTTTCAATTGATCAAAGCCTTAATGATCTAAAAAATATTTCAACTTTTTCCCAATATTCAGATAACAAACACTTATTGAATTGAATGCTATACTTTTGAAATATTAAATATATATCTTTTGATTTGGCCCTAATTCTAAGCATAAGCAGAAGATATAATCAATAAAAATAATTGAATTGATAACTACTAGCTTAGTATAGACTATGAATAAGTTTGTTTAAACTTTGACCGTAACAAAAATATAACAATATTTTCAAGCAAAACACTTAAACCCTGCGATTAACATAAAATATCAACTAAGAAATTCCATAATTTATACATGAGTTCAAATACAGTTATGCACAGGTTATCGTCCTTTTCAATCATTTCAACAAAAGTATTGAAACATCAGTTTAAGTGATGTATCTTTTGTTAAAGTGAGTCAAAAGTGAAAAATATCAATAATTGAACCGATTTATGTAAGAGGGTTTGTGGGCACTTATCGTTTTGTTTCTATGAGAAAAGTGGTCCAAATTTGAAATCCAAGTAAAACTCCCATTGATTTGAATGTAAATGTAGTGAATTTTAAGCGCTGAATGACATTAAATTACGTTAACATGTATTGAGTATAGTTTGGCTCTTAAAAATGATTTAATTTAGTATTAATTATTAAAAGCACAAATGGCTCATATATTTAAAAGAAAGTATATTCAACTTCTATTTAAAGATAAAAATCTAATTTTCAAGACTTATTTCACGATAAATAAGTGTTAAAACTTTAAAGCGCTTTTACTGCATAGCTATCGCTTGGCTCGAAAGGTCAATTGGTCAAAGGTTAACTTGGTTAAATGGGTTCAATTACTGTATACTATAAGTTATTATTAATGGTTAATGAAGTGTTTATTTTATTGAAACTGTGCCCACGGATCAGATTCATTCTTAGCATTAGCTGATGTTTTGGTATCAGTTGATCCAAAATCAGACCATAAATCGTTACTACTATTTGTATTATTAGAGCCGACATCACTGCTAGACTTTGTGTTCTTATCAGCTGAAGAGCCGATATTTAGTGAATTGAGATCTAATAGAAAGTCATTATCATTCTGTTGAGTGGTTTGAGTCGGTTTTACTGAGTTTGAAGATGTGGCAGCTTTTGTCACTGGTGTCGGACCAGCAATTCTGACACCTCCCGGAGGCGGTGGCAGTAATACACCACCACTTCCTCCTCCAACTGGTTTTACTCTTTGACGATTGGAAGCGCTACTCGATCCGCTTTTTCTCTAATGGAGACAATCATTAGTTTTACAATTAATTGACTCAATATTAAACTATAAGTCAAGACATACAGCAATATTAAGGTTGACTTTAATAGTCTGTCCCTCTTTGAAACCCAAGTCTAACTTCGGCTGATTATCTTCTGGTTCTTTTTGTTCTTTTTCGATCTCTTCTTCCTTTTGCAAAACTCTGAAAAATAATGTAAAACTTAAAACAAATGAAAGATATGATTGAAATAATACTTGAAGTGGTCCTGAAGAGCGACATTCATATCAAAGCTGTCGCCACGATCTGAAAATCCGATGCCAATGAAAGCAGCCCTTCCGTTGTCGTCTTGAAGTCTTATTACGAAATAACGACTCGAATCAGAGACGGATTCGATGGCCATTCCCGGATACTTATCGACTGGGCATTTGCCGAACAATTCACCCGTCATTTTGTCCTCGAGTTTCAAAATACATTCCTTGCCTTTGGCTACAAGTCTGAGTCGTCCACTCCAATCGGGTGCGTCGAGTTTCCAATCGGCGGCACTAAAGAAGTGAAACATAAAATGAATAAAAGTATAAATGATTGGTGACATGTTGAGCAGTACCGAAAGGCTCTGTTTGTAGTTCGCGGCGGAATCTTATATATAAATACATCAGATTTTACTAATAATACGCGTTCGTAGTCTTCCATTATTATTGTTTTTATCAATTTTACAATTAGTTTTAATATTTATTCGTTTAATAAATCGATAAGTGATAAGACATCTGAAAATTCACCCCTTTTTTTGACTGTAATTTACATGAAGTCATAAGTCATTAGAGCGTTGCACAGACTCACTAAAAGGTCATGCATTACATCAATGATGTTAACACTCTTTATAACATTTCAAGTCTATTTCGCTTCACATTTAGCATGGCTTTAATCCACAACTTCTTCTCCACATATCTTTATATTATTTCTTTAGAATCCTTTTTATAATCCTTTTTATAATCATTTTTATAATCATTTCCAATTCATTTTAATCAATCATAGAGTTCACCAAAATTTCAAACAACTCTTTATTCAAATTGATTTAAAATTAGCTTTTGTTGAGTTTTCAAATAAGAATCATTTCAATACATATTTCATTTTATTATTTATGATAAGTTTATTAATGATAAAAGTTTATATTCAATTAATTTTGTGCTTATAATCAAAGTATGGCATTAATTTTGAATTAATTAAAATGTATTATAAGAAGTGATTTTTGAAATCTTTTATACTTTCATTAACTATTTTATAGGAACAAAATTATAAGGTTTCACAGAATTGATGTGCATTTAATTTGTCTGATTCTGTGAAACTCTAAAATTAATTTAATGGTCAAAAACAAGTTGAATGAAATTGAATGAAATCACTTGAATATATTAGTCTATAGACAATAATTAGTGAATAAACCGTGAGTGAGATTCGATCTCATATAAATAGCTAACTATACATCGAATAAAATAGAGTTAATGTTAAGCCGACTGAACATATTTGACTTCATCGAATGCTTTTCTTGCTTTCTTCAACTCCTCATTCATTGAGAGCAAGTCTTTAACTCTGGCATACTTTCGAGGATCTTTTCGAACTAAATGCATGACATCTTCGACTGCAACTCTTCCTTGTCTTCCAATTTCCATAGCTTTGAGAGCAATCTCACTAATGAATTGAATGACTAAATCTTCTAACATATCAACGGATTCGGTGTAAGGATTCTGATCGTCTCCGAACCCATACATCATACAACGCAACTCTTTCGAAAAGATTCTCTTCTTTTTGTCCACTGACTGTTGATCACTAGACTCTTGTTGTAGTTGTTGCTCATCATCAATGTCTTCATGAGAATTAGAAGCCATTCTTTATTATTGTAATTTTGTATATAATCAATAAAATGTATGTTTAAGTGATTGTAAATGAATGAGTATTAAAATCAATATAAGTTTATGAAATGAGAGTTTAATTGAAATGTTAATTATTTATTGTGAGAAATCTAAAGGCATAAAACGTTTGCATTTCTCAGTCATACAAAAACATGATTTATTGCTTAACAAACTATCACTTGAGCCGTAATTATAGCACAATTCAGAACCACTAGAAATGTGTTTCGCAGCGAATAAACAAATTCTTGGTCTCAAAGAATCACTTCTAACAGGAAGTGCAATCAAATTGGGATCACAGCTATGGTTAATAAGTCTCGACTCATTTCCGTAATATCTGGCGTCGATTATTGTCTCAAAAGTAGATTCAAAGCCAAAGTGTTCGCGAAATATCAATATATAATTGTGTTCTTCTTTACTATCATTATATAACTGAAATCTATTGATGGCTTCACTTTTGTCAATGATTTCACCACAATATTCACCAACAAATTGTCCAAATTTAATGTCTGAATGAGCTCTCACTGAATACCCTTTGAATTGATCGTAAAAGACTTGAGTCAAGCATTGAGTGTTGTATTGTGTGATGCGATTCAAGCAATTGGTCATCAATTCTTCACTTGAATTACAAAAACAGTTTAATCCGCACTCATATATAGGTTTTTGCCAATTAATTAAGAGTCCATTTAAATCATAATTGTAATCAACACCACATTTATTACGACTGCATTCACAACACTTTTCATTTGTTTCAATAATAATATTTGAGTCACTTTTGGGATCACTTCTGGGATTACTTTCGATATTATTTTTGTCTGATTTCTCAATACATTCACAATTAATTTCACATCCAATCAGATCTCTTCTGTCGTATTCTTCATTTGTATTTGTAATTATATTTGAATTAATTGTTGTAAATAATGAACTCAAATCAACACTATTTAAACTTTTCATTAAATTAAATGACACTTTTATTAAAGGGACTGTTTATTAACTGATGAAAGTCTCACTCAAATCAGTCAATCTTTAATACAAGTTATTCTCTATATAACTACTTTCCATAATTATATTATAATTATTCAGATTTCAATTTAATTATTTTCAGCAAACTCTTTAAAATCATAATAACAACTTTTAAAACTAAATTTTCATAGATTTTCATTAAATGCGATTCAAATTTATTAGTCTTTACTCTATTGGGTTTTGAAGTTTATAAAAAAAGTTTTGTAAATATTGATGTGAAACACATGTTATTTGAAATATTTGTAAACATTGAATAAACAGTGATTTATGTGAAACTAATTATAAGTCTATAATAATTATTGTTTAAATCATTTGGATTTTTGAAAAGTTTTTGTTTGCAATGAAGAAAAATAAAAGTATAGTTAAATCAATGGATGAGATAAGAAACGGATCCATAAGAAGAGAATGTGAAAGACAATTGATATTAAAAGATATTTTGATAGAGAGTTCGTTTCTGTCAAATATGGTGTTAACTCATACTCACGAACACATATTTGACAAAATGTTATCATCACTTGAATGGCATCCAAAAGACAATATAGTATTGATTGGTTCGCGCGGAGGAGACGTGTCTGCGGTGAACCTCTCGTCCAAATCAGTGTCAATTTGCAGTCGAGGCAAAGGAAGAGGCGCTCAAATCACTGATATTAAGTTCGATCAATTAGACAATAACTGGTTCTTTACGTCATCCACTTCTGGAAAATTAGTTAAACAAAGAATTGATGCAAAAGAAGACATTATTCTTAAAGATACCTATGATTTAAATGATTTATATTCGAGGTATTGATAACTGTTTGCATGCATTGAAACTGTTTTTGGGTTTAATTAAAGTTAAATTATTATGAATTAGTGCCAGATTTTCGTGTTTAGACGTGTGTTCGGACCGTAAACTAGTAATCGCTGGCGATAACAATGGTTACATTCATTTAACGCCTTCGTGTGAGTTAAGCAAAAATGTGAATCCGTTTGGGTTTTGTGTTTCGATTCATAAGTCAAATATACTTCACTGTGAATTCAATCGATTTAATACTAATTTATTTATAACCGCTTCCATTGACTGTTCGGCAAAATTATGGGACATAAGAATGATTAGCAATAAGTGCTCAAAACCAATACTAACTCTAAAACATAGCCATCCTTTAAATTCTGCCACTTTCTCATTAACGAACGGCTCAACTCTTTTAACGACAAACTATTTCGACGAAATATGTGTCTATCGCGGACCCGACTGGCAGTTAGAAAACTGTATTAAACACAGTCATCAACAAACTCAACGATTTTGTCTTTTAAAACCAAAATGGCATCCATTAAGTGATCTCTTTCTTATCGGAAGCTTTAGTTTAAACCCATTAGTTAGCGGTCAATACTATGATAAACCACAAACTATTGATATAATTGATGTAAAGAGTGGTCAAATCAAATCAAGTCTTTCTGATGGTAGTTCAGGAGTCATATCAATCAGTTCTTTCAATTGTACGGGAGATGTTATCGCTGGCATTAAAAGCCAAAATCTTATTGTGTTTCAATCAATTGCAAAAAGTTGATTATTATTTAATTGTTAATAAGTTATGTTATGCATAACCCGTGCATAACAACTACTGTATACTTCTTTCAAGTATTGTATTTAACTTTTTTTTATTGAATTTCAAAATAAAAATGTATATAAGATTATGAATAATAAATTTCACTCTTGAAAGCAAATGTATTTTCTAATCGATATAATATCACAACTTTTTAGTTATTTCTTTATTGATCTTCATTTACATTATTATCCTTTTTTAATTTCTTTGAACTTTTGTCTTTAACATTTGATCTTTTAGTATTGAATCGTTTTCTCTTTCTATATTTATCCCGTCTGTTAAAAAACGACAAGTAATGAAAAGTACTGTTCATGAAAAGAAATGCACAAATACTTACTTTTTATTCAAGTCGAGCATAAACTGAGGCACTTCACAGCCTGACTGACGCATTACATTCGCGATTGATCTTAAATTTTCAGAATCGCCATGAGTGAAAAAAGTGATGGCCTCACCTTTACGTCCAGCTCTTCCCGTTCGACCTCAAACAAAAATAATAGATTTGTGAAATTTCTTATCAATGGAAAAGGCATTAATTTACCAATTCTATGGATATAAGAGACTGCAGATGAGGGAAAATCATAATTTATAACTAAATTAACTCCTTTGAAATCGATTCCTCTGCCCATGAGTTCAGTACAGATAAGAAACCAAACCTTTCCATCACGAAAAGAACGGACCACATTATCTCTCTGTGATTGTGATCGCTCTGAATGTATTACATCAACATTGACGCCGTCGTATATCAATTCATTAAATAATCGTTTGGCTCTTCCTATTGTTTCAACAAATACAAGAACAGGCGCTTCACATCCCTTTGCGATTAAGTCTCTCAAAGCTATTAATTTACCCTAAAATCAAAACATTGAGTCATTTGGAGAAAACATACTTTAATATAACTCAATAAATGATTGGAATACCTCTTCATTGCCAACAAAAGTAAGTTTTTGATCCACAACTTCTGCCGCTTTATTCTTTCCTCCTATTATAACAGTGACCACATTATCCAAATTCATTTTCGCCCACTTTTCTAACTGGACATCATATGTGGCACTAAACATGGCGTGTCTTAGTTTTGATGATTCACTACAAGAGTTAAAAATCACAGATAACTGATCGCGAAATCCAGACTCGAAAAGTTTATCGCATTCATCGATTACAAGCCATTCAACACTAATTAATATACAATAATAAAATGATTATTAAAGAAAATTAAAGTTAAAATGAAATACTTTTGAATATTGATAGCAATGGGCTCTTGTTTCAAAAGCCAAACCAGTCTATTAGGAGTCGTCACCAGAATGTCATATTTGAGGGCAGAATTGGGCCCAAACTTTTTAACCGCTAAATTAACGTTTTTAATGATATGAACTCTAAGAGCGGTTCCCATTGAAATCCAAAGGCATTCTCTATGTATTTGTTTGGCTAACTCTCGAGTCGGCGCTAATATAATAGCTCTAAACCCACACTTTTGTGGTCTTTTCAACTGATGAAGAATTGGTATCAGAAATGCTAAAGTCTTTCCGGAACCGGTCGGAGCGCAGCCAATGATCTCTCTTTTATCCATCATTAGAGGAATGGATTGCATCTGAATAGGAGTCGGAGTTTTGATACCACTTTTCTCTATGTTTTTCAGAATCGATTCCTCGAGTTTCAGATCATTGAAAGTCTCGAACGGATGGTTGACATCAGTTCCGTTCACATAAATCTTATTAATTTTTCTCAAATGATTTATTCTTTCGTTTTCTAATTCTAATAATTGATTACGAGTTTTGCTTTTATTCTTAGTTTTCTTCGATTTAACTTTATTTTCATTATTAATCAAAACTTCTTTGTCTTCAATTAGATTCTCATTATTTGCTTCATTTGTGACAACACTTTTGGTATTGATCTGTAAATGAATTATTAATAATTACAAAAATTTAATTCAAAATTATTTCAAAAATACCATAAATTTTTTGGCGTCTTTTTCAAACTTTTTCAAATCAAATTTGGTTCCAGTTATTAATTTTCTAAACAAATCGTCTGAATTCATATTTGATTATTGAATATGATTTGAAGATTATTTGAAAAAGTGTCTCAAATATAAGTTATTCAGTGTTTTATTTGAAAATTAAAATCCATTTAAAGCTTATGTAAACACTGAATGTAAAGACACGCTTGAATTTCACAACAAGTTTTGTGTTTTTCTACGAAAACCGATAATACATTTGAGTCAAGGCTTAAAGCTCTTAAAGAATTTTAGAAATAATGATAATTATTAAAACTTTAACAGCTACTGAAAAGTAACTAAAAATATTATTTTTTTGTGGAAAAATGCAATAAATAGAAAAATAAATTGTAAAAAAGTAATAATAAAGATATTTTGATTAATTAAGAATAATTAAAAAGAGACTTTTTAACACACTTTAATTTCTATAAATCAATACCGAATGTTAAGTTCTCCGTGGGCTCGAGCTTTTCAGGCTCAGTGGCGAGCCTGAGCCTGACACCATTTGTCCTGAGCCTTAAATTCAATTTTAATATTAATTTGATATCAAAAAATTAGGGGTTCAAATATGTGAGTACACATTATAAGCTTGAATATAATCTATTTAAAATCTCTTTAATCGAAGTTCCTATCATTAAATAGGATTTATTAAAACTCAATCTTTAAAAACTTTTAAAGTTTTGCTGCATATATGAAGTTTTCAGGCTCATTGGCTCGTTCAGCATGAGCCTCAACATGACATAAAATCCTGAGCCTTGAGTCTGAAAAAAGTTCGAGCCTGGAGGGCACTGTCTCCCATCAATTGAAACCTTCATTACAAGAGAATTAACTATAATTTTCTCAGACCTTTTGGAATATATATATTTAAAGTGTTTTTATATTATAACTGATTGTATTATATACTACAACATTAAAATTGAATTAAATTTATTTTAAAGTTGAAAATGGGATATTATTTTTGAGAATTAGATGATTGAAACAGGTAATGACATTTTGAATTAAGGCATTATGAATTGAGATATTTCTTAGTGTAGTCAACACAACTTGAGTTTGAAATTTATTCACAAACAACCAAAAAATCTTACGTTTACAAAATCAAACAGAAATGTTATCCTTCAACAAAGCTTTGAATTAAAAAATAAATATTTATTTTTGAGTTTTAAACTGAATTTACAGAACATACCCACACCGGTAAATCAAATAAACTAAATGTTGTGCACATATTCTTAGCAATTATACAGGTAGCTTTACTTTCAAAATCAGCAAATCTCATGTCTTCTCAAGCTTTGTATTAGTGGTCGGTATCGGATCTCGAGTCTCGAAATTCATTTCTATGAATATTGATGGTATTTCCGAAAAATTATTAACTAAAAATCAAATTTTTGAAGATATAATATAGAATTATGAAATTATTAAACCATAATTAATCATTAAACTCGTATTTTTTAATTAGTCATCGCAAGCACTTAATGTTTAAAAATTCAAGAAACAATCGAGACTCGAAAGAAAATTATTTTAGAGACTCTCGAGTCTCATTTCCCGAAAATACCGACCACTACTTTGTATACAATCTCACAAAAGATGCGATGAGTTTTAAATGATCAAAACTTATCAATCAATAGATGTAGTCAAGTATAGAGTCTCCCACATAAAGTTAAACAAGATTTTAATAAAGATAAAAATCCTTTTGATGAAAAGGGAAGAATTCTGAAGCTCTGTACAAAAGTTTGTCGATCAGTACCTGCTCTCGATGGCAAACAACAGTGACTTAACCAGGAATTTAGGTCGGGGAGGCTTTTTTGTGGCTAAATATGGGGCTGAATAGGGAGCTAAGCATTCTTTTAGGGCTAAATAATTGGCTGAACATATCTGGTGGGACTAAAACTTAAGCTCATTCCCAATTTTACACTTGAAAAATCAATATTTGAAAACCTGTGGGGTGCTATAGCTCCTTTAGTCCCATAGCTGGTTACGGCTCTGGCAAACAATATAACTTTCAACATTTAAATCACCATTTTATCAACAAATTCACATTTTGTTTGTATGTGATATTTAGTAATTTTCATGTAATTTTTGTGCAATAAATTTCTTAATTTGTTTAACTTTGTATGTATTCATCATTTAAGATGACATATATGTTGGTTATTAATGTCTAGATCTTTTGAATACTGCTAAAATTGATGTTTAAGCAGAAAAATTATTATTCATAATCAAATCAAGTCATTTTATGTTGACATAAAATAATAGTTCAAAATATATTCATTTTTGGCACTAAATTTCCAAAAGTTAAAAATTCTAACTTGTTTTCAAGTGGGAATACAATCAAACTCATTAAAAATATGATTTGCATTAAAGTTTGATAATTATAACTTCAAAGTAATGCTAACATTTTTCAAAAAGATCTAATTGAGTCGCAACGGGCGGAATAACATTTCTGTTTTCTAACTCTAATGAAATTTTGTGAATTGATTATTCAAATGAAAATATAATACAATGTACATAATAATAAAAATATCATTTGTCACGAAAAGATTTTCTAAAATATAAAACATGATAAATGACTGATTTGTTATATCTCATTATATTTAATATGAAAATCAAATTGATTGATACACTCAAAGGTTTTATAAAATATTTCCTCTTAATCTTTGAACTTTATTTGAAAATTTAGTGAGAATGAAGTTTTTTTGTTTCTGAAATCCAAGAATTTAGACTTAAAAATTGGAAAATGCTTTCACACGAGTTTTTACTGTTTAAATCGATAATAGCAGCAAAAGCACAGTATGCATAACATACTCTACTTTCTAATACTGTAGTTTCATAGCTATGCAATTTACGAGTGCAAATAACCATGAACTTAATGTCACTTTTAAATTACCCGTCAATACCATAATTAAACTTATCTATAAAATCAAACTTAGCTTGAAAAAGTTGACACTTTTTTCCTAATTATAACAGCTGTTAAAGCAATTGAAACTTTTTTTATGATTTCTATTGATTTGAAAATCCTAGAATTTTAGCACTTATTCCAAGGACTTTACATATTGACAAAGAAATTACAGATGTTTTGGCGAAGCTCTATTAAATGATTCATTATTTTGAGTTTGTACCTGTTCATAAGATTTTTCAAATTCATTTAAACTCCAGGTATTACTTGAATAAAAATCAGAGCTAATCACAAATTCAAGATAAGCTCAAAAACTAGATTATCTTTATTTATTTTGAATATTCATCCCTATTTCTTATTCTGGAACTAAGATAAGACATTCAGATTCATTTAAAGATCTGTTTAATTGAATTTATTATTGTAATGGTGTGTCTGGTTTTGTAAATTCCGGGAATTTCCCGGAATTCTGGATGGGTTTAGTCACTCTATTTGTAATGGAAACCGTAGCGCTCAATGAATGGATGATCTCATTCATAAAATTTAGATTTAGTAATTTTCCGTAGGTTAGCATGAATGTAAGATAATTACCATTATTCCATAAAAATGCATATTTTTATTATCATTGAGTCCTAATTTCGTTTAACCCAAAAAGTACTTTCAATAATTCAGTACTAAAGGAGATATAACATTACGATTACATATGTGTATAATTAACATAAAGGAAATTCAAAATTATACTACTTTTAAAGTACAACTAAGGCCTTGAAGAAGTTTTTTATCATCCAGGAAAAGATGCGGACCCATAAAGATTGGACAACTCATAACCACAAAAGTTACTCAATACTATTACTCATTAATATTTAAATTTCTGTGATTTCCTTCTTGTTCCATCTGTTTTTGGGATATTCGTATGTTTTTAAGTGATTATCTGTAAAGAATCGATGGCCAAGTTTTCAAGAGTTTATTACAGGACAGTATCCGATATGAAATGTTAATCTGTAAAATCTATAAAATAATCCTTAGAATTTGAATCAATGAATCAATTATTTTCTCATTCAATTCTACGAGACTTTAGATTTTTAAAAAACGTGTGGACTATAGTTCGTTGTGTAGAGACTTTAGAGATCTATCAAAACCAATGAGAGCCAAAATTAACTATAATTGAGTTGTACAGCAGATAAAAGTGAATTGAGACACAAAAATTCAAAAGAAAAGTCAGGAAAATAAGTTGAAATAAAAATAAAAAAAAGATAAGCATGATCAACTTTCATTATGATTGGAAGTTCAAGTTTTTATGTAGAATGGATTGCAAAAAACTTTAGTCCAGACAGTTTTTTCTCAAAGTTATTTTCATTTTCACCTTCAGTTTGTAATAGAAAATTTTGAATATTCAATTTGACCAAAATATCCTTGTAATGCCTTAATTATCTAAATTGATTATTAGTGTTGCTTTTATGATCGCTAAATACTTGACAGAATATTTTTTATTCTAAATTATTTGAATTGATTTCGATTGTGTTCCACTCCAATGCATAATTAAATATTTGGTTCACTTCAGGTTATATTTTTTATTGTGTATACAATTAAAATTAAAAGTTCAAACATTTCACCCAAATTTTACTTAACAATTCTAATTTAGGATAATTTGAAAAATTATATACATTAAGAATACATCAAAAAGTAGCAAACATTCAAAATGATATGTTGTCCTGTAAGTATTATATAATATATAACTTAGTAAACAATTGTTTAAAATTTTCACTTTCTTTCTTCTTTGGTATGCATGTTATGCATGTTTGAAAACTGTGTGACACTTTGATTAACCATTAAGTAAATTAAACTTACAGTAAATTAAGACAAAATGTGATAAAAAGCCCATAAACTTAATGCAAATAAATATAAGACACAATGATTTGAAAAATAATAGCTTCACAATTAAGATGTTAAAAAGTAATTCTTTTATAGCACAAAATCTGCTTTTTTTGTTCCCAATATATTAAAAAATGTTTTCTTTTTGTTTTTCTCATAAAAATGATAACTTGTAAATGTAAAAACTGTAAATTTAAGTGCATTGACCCATAAAGTTATTTGTTAAACATTTGAACTCCTCAGAGGGACTTTGATATTCGGCCATAAATAATAATTGAGGTTAATCTGCGAATGGCTTCAGTGTGTGAAGACTCTTGTTATTAGGAAAGGATTCTGAATTCTGATTACAATAATTATATTTAATTTAACTCTTGAATTACTTGATGTTTACTTTCCTAAGAGTATGTCTTATTCATTCATAAATCATATTTATATTTGATGTGTAGAATGCATTTGAAAGTAAAATTTGTTGTTAAAAAGTTAAGTTGATTTAAAGGTATAATTTAACTGAATTTGAAATAAATCACATTAAGTCTAATGATGAAATCTTTCTCTACTTAAAAGTTATCTTTAAATCCATAACAAGGTTTAAGTACAATATGCCAGATGTTACCTAACAGGTTGTTGCGAGTGAACCGCCAGCCAATAGTAGCATTTAGTCTAAAGTAAATTTAATAAACTTTTATACTGCTTATTGGAAACCAAATAAAAATTGAGGACATGAACGCCGAATGCCCGCAGAGCAAGTCGTTTGAATTGCTTTCACTCACAAGTGGTGCAGAGAAACTAAAGCAAGACAAATATCACAAAAGTACCATCTCTATGGTATGGCCACTTCACAATTGTGCTCATTGTAATCACAACTATTTTTTCTCTTTTTAATAACAACTGCAATACAAGTTTCGCACAGTTTTATTCCCAAAAAACTTATTGATTTGTTGTTTCTCAACTGATTAACTCGATTAAAAGATTTGTTATTGTTTTTGTCGAAATAAAATAATAAGAATATGCCGGCGCATCACAACCATGTCACACAAAGCCAGTTGACGCTCACGAGTGCCAATCTTGAAACTATGGAGAAGTTTAGGTATTGTTATATTTTTCAAATAAACTTTTACTTACTATTGGAATGAGTTTAATAATTCATTAGCCATAGAAAATCATCAATTCAATTATTGATTTCTATGAGCTTAGAGTTTATTCTACTTTCTAATCTACTAAGTTAATAGTCATTCCATGTAATTATTTAATATGCATATCGTGTCAATTGAGTTGCAACAAATTGAAACTTGTTATCTCGTGCTTTGGCGTGTTTTGTTAAATGTTATTTATATTTTAATTTTAAAAAGTAATGGCTATAATTAATCAGAAAAATTTGATTAAATATAAGAAAAGTGTTTGCTTAACCTTATGGTTATCTATTCAGTCAATTTTTTCTACCAATTTGTATATTTTTATTGAACATTTAATAGTTTTTTTTCTTGTTTCCGTGCGTTAAGAGATAACATGTTTTAATTTGTTTGCAGTCATTTGTATCAATAGTTAATAAATGCTAATTAACTCAGCTTTGACTCAGTTTGACTGTAACAATCTTTGTTGAATCTAGCAATCAATCCATTATAAATAACTTTATACATCGACAGAAAAAGAGTATGAGTTATGAGAAGAACTATGAATTTTTGTGTCTGGTGAGGGGTAAAGCATAAAACAAAGTTTTTCTAAGACTTGATTGATTGCGCTGACAATGTTGGCAAAACATTATTATGTTATGAAATTTCGGAAATTTTTTTGATTTTTTTTCTATAATTGACGATTAAATTAAGCAGCTCTCAAAAAGTTATGTCATATTTGAATGAAATATAATGTGTGAATAATGTGCGACTATGAAAAGGTTGAATTCAAATATCAAACAACTTATTGCTCACAACAAATATAAGCCAATCTTTTGAGTTAAAAATATATTGAGTTAATTTATTAGATATATTACATAGATATTAAACACAGAAGTCAAATAAGTTATACATTGAATTTTATCTTGATTTCTAATTAAAGTTAAACCTAAATGTTTATTAAGTGAAATTTTGAATTGAGCTTTAAGTCTGAAGCTATTTTATTGACCTGTGGGCTCTAACCTTCGGATAGACTAATTTATTATTTAGAGCATTAGACTTTCGAAGTAGATGTAAAAGAATTTCTCCACACAGTATATATTAGTACATAATGATTAATGATGATTATGTCTTTCGACTACACCTTCAAAAAAGAGTTTATTTAGAAACAAAGCAAGAAATCAACTCTAAATTCACTTCAAATTTAAAAGTCTAGTGAAAAGTTCTTTAATTATCAAAAGCTAACAGATATTTAACTTATTTAAAATTGATTATCTTTGGAATTTTAATCGAAATACGTCTAAAAACTGCCGCTTTTACGATCAATAATACTAATCTTCCTTTTATTTCATTAATATTTCAATCCTTATTCGTTAGACCTTTATATATAATTGTTAGAGAATAGCATTTCATCACATAATGAACATTTCATGATGATTAATAAGGAACAAAAGATGAAACAAATCTACTCAGAGCTCACGCTAAATGATTTTCAACCATTTCAATGGTCACGAAACTTACTCTCTATTTATAAAACTTTTCTATTTTTAAAGTGTCTGTCTGTGAAAAAATACATTAAAAGGTTTGAATCTTTTGTAATAATAGAAACTTTTCACAGAAATTTGAATTGAAAATCAAATTTGATTGTATTGTATGAAAGACTCATTAATTTACAGACAAAGAGACAAATTTTTTCAGACAAATATTTTGTTAGAAATGTTTATCTGATTAATATTTAAAGTTGTCTATTATCGATGTACTTATTTTATTTTGAGAAAAAAGTTTGAGGACTGGTTTGTTTTAATTTATTAGTGATTTTTTTCTCATCGTCACTTCAATTCTTGTTTCACATGAAAGTAAACTTCACTTTTCTTTCTTCACTTTCATTTCCTGCTTAGAATTAAGTTGTGTAACAATTATAATAATGGAATTATTTTGATGGTAATCAACAGATAAGATGTTGTGAATGAGTAAGATTTGCTTCCTGTACACCATCTTATCATTTTGAGAAATGACAACTCATAACAAAATCTGTTATTAAAATCAAACAAAAATTACTATCACTAATGCATTATGAATTTTTAGTATTAATGATATTCAGAAATAATTCATTATCGGTTTCTAATAATAAATTATTGTAATATTTTATGCGAACAGAACACTCACTCTCTATTTGAGCCAATTATTCGATAGGAAAAAATATCATAATTTCTTCGAATAACTAAGCATTAAAATGGGGAAAACATCTGATAAATTATTTTTATCCCAATTACTGTGCATTCACTTGTTAGACATGTATTAAAATAATATTTATAAATTTATAATACTTTCCATTCAATGCTAAACAGGAAAAGTTAATTAAATATTTTAAAAACTGGTGTCACCCGAAAGCAACCTCAAAACCTATAATAATCATCAACATGTTGATAGAATGATGTGAATTAAATTTAGATTAAGTAAAGTCTCTATTCATTTTATAAAGCTTAGTATTTAAAGAGTTCACACACAATCAAATGATTAAAAAAATGAAACTTTAAGGAAATTTCCTCAACGATGATGGACTTGAAAATTGATAATTTCTTAAGAAATGCTAATTTAGGAATCGATTTCTTAGAATCAGAGATTGAACCGGTTAAGTACGAGAGAAAGCGAATTGATATTAAAAAATGTGAAAACTATTTGAGAACTGAGCCCAAGTCAACGAACTATTTCTATAAGCGGAGTATAATATTCGTCATCTATTCGTCATCTATTCGTCTTCACAATTACAGTGCCATTTGATTGTTAAAAAAAGGATTCTCGTTACACCCTTTATTGTCCTTTATTTCACTTAAATAAGTCAAACCCCTTTCATTTCTTAAAGATAATTATAAGATACAAACAATTTAAAAGCCTATTTCAAAGAAAATTAAAATGTCTTTAGTCACAATTTGTTGCCCAACGTTTTCTATGTTACAAAAAATAAATAGAATGAATGCAAGGTTTTTCTCATCATTGATTCAGGTGTCTGTCTGTCTCACAGTAGGAAATTTGCTAAACAAAAGTGATCACTGATTCCGTGTCCGCTTTGATACTGAAAAAACATCTATCAATGTTACACATCTATCGTACAGGACATGAAATGTTGATCAGTATATTTGAAACATTGGAAAGCAGGTGTTTCAACATTAGCAAAAGTGATATTACTTACATATCATTGTAATATTTTTTTTATATTTAATATGAACAAAAAGATGGTTGTTCTGTGTAAAAAAAGCTTCAAACAAATTTTATTACATTATTATAATGAAAGCATAGCTTAGGCTCGAAAGTGCATGTAATGGCAATTAAATTATTTGTAAAAATTTGCTATGAAATTAACTCGAAAATACAATTTATGCACACTTATAAAAACAAAACTATTGAATATAATAGGTTAAATCTCTTACAGAGGATCCCTTCACAGTTATATACATTATTTTGATATTTATCATACAGACTAATTCTTTCCACAAAATACTGTACAGGAGATGACTTTAAAATGTTGTCAGGGTGATCAATTGTTGGTATGTTCGCCTACTCAACACTTATACTTTTGAATACTTATGCTTCAAAAAGTATGAGTCTTGTGTAGGCGCACATACGAACTAATGATCACCCGAAAACGTCTTAAAGTCATCTCCTGTACGTACTGTTGTTTGAAATGGTAAGTTACTTTTTCATTAGGTCAAAGAACCATACTTTTAAATACAATTTTGGAAAACAGTGGTAAGTGGATCCGATCCCCATATGCTATGCTTATTGGTATTTAAAAATTGATAATAAATGTATTCCTCTTGAACATTTTAATTTTATGTCAAATTTTTGAGTACATTCAATAAATTGATTGTATTTTTTTTTATCGAAACTCATTAATATATGCTAATTATTCAAATAATCAAACTTTAGAGATAAACTACAATTGAAAATGCATTAGAGCCTAGATTAACCTCTATATTTTAAATGACGTTTCATCTATATAAGTAGTATTTATCAATAACTTTTTCTACCTTTTTAATCAACACAAGAATTTTTTAATGAATTTATCCCAAAGAAAAAGCTAAAATATAGTTTTAAGAAATGTTCATTTAACTTATTCAATTCTATTATTATTCAAATTTGAATTTAATGAATTTCAGTCAATATTCATGTCAATTATGTGTTTACAAATTTTTGATTTTAATGAATATTTGAATTCATTGGTAATTATGAGCTCAATATTGAAAATATTTAAGTAGAAATTAAATACGAGGAAAGCCTTTTGACTGAATTGTTTGCTGAACGAAATTAAGTGGCTTTACAAAGTATAACAAAGTTCTTAAATTGTCTATTGTTTAGCAGGTCTTTCCATTACTTTATCAAAATGTTGAGCTCATATCCTAAACAAACAATAAGCACAAAATTTTTAACATCTTTAGAATCCTTATTGTGATTAAGCAACAAATATTGCATAAAGTTTATAGAAGTAAATCAAGAAAATGCTAATTAGAAAGATTTACAATTATTTTGAATCATAAGAACTTGTATACAAAGTTATTCTGAATTTTTGATTAATTAATATGAATTGATAATATTTGTTTCTGTATAACTAGTAAAGTGCCAATACTTACCATGAATCATATTTGTATCAAGATTTAGAACAATCATTGTATTCAATTGACTCATAAGCATTTGCATAACTACTGAATTACAAGAAGTTCGTTAAACAGATGCAAAATTAAGTAAATTATGTATTGTCTATGCATTATATTAGAAATATAGCTCACTTTAAAACAAAGATCTTAATCCACCCAAATATGTGAATGATAGTGTCTTTCTATTCAAGTTTTTAGTTAAAAATCAACGCCTTTCACAATTGAAATGATTTCCGTCAAAACTTCAATTTATGGGAGTTAACAAATCTTTTCTCATCAAAAGTATAACCTTATGAAACAACTTTCAAAATAGTTGACTTGATTGAAGAATAATAGTAGCCTACAATCTTATGTTCACTCCATAACATACAGATCATTCAAATTTATGTTTTAAATAGGACTATCACAATATTTTTCTAAATATTGAGTCTCATTTTACTCAACTGACCAATACTTGTAAGTGTGAAATAATGTTTTGAAAAAACAATAAATATCACAATCATTTCATTCAGTTATAATTGGTATGAAAGTGACGGTCAAATAATTATACAGTAATTAATTTGAAAAATGATGTCAAACTATTTGAGTCATATTAAATTCAAAAGAGATTTCAAACAGATTTTACATAAACTTATTCCCAGACCATGAATTTTTGAATTATTTCTAAGCTTAAAATAACATAAATAAAAAACTTAAGTTTTGAATTAATGTCTCGATTTGCCGAATGGCCATAAAAATTGGCCCAAAATATATGAGGACATACTTTGATTCCTCATATTTGATATAACATGATAAAAACTCATTTTACTTTTTCCGAATGTTTAATGAGAATCAATTGTCACAATGAAAAATGAACTCTACCTTTGATATAATGAAGAAAAACAATGGTGTCATTGTCTACCTTATTATGACAAGACATTAAACTTGATGACTTTATAAATAATTCAATCATTAAATAGTTGTTTCATTCAAGTAATGCTATAAAGAGTACAGTTTTGGAAAAAGAACATAAACTCGTTTTCTTTTATATAAGTTAAGGCTCTTTTTCCTAAAGAGAGACATAATCTAAAGACTTGATTCAAACAGAGTTTAAATAAGAATTCTAATGAACTTATTTGCTAGAAAATTGGAGTAAATATTCTAATTTATTTATTTTTGTATGAATTATTCAAGAATTGACACTGAAATTAAGTAAATGCTCTTCCAATTAATGTTTATCTTAATGCATATGAACGCAAAGCTTTTTTAAAAAATGATAAAAAAATTTCTTTTCTCAATGGAATTTACAAATCATATTCAAAGCTTTTTCTTAAACCTGGAATTGAGTACATATATTCATATTTACATAAATTTCAATTGAAAAGGTTTAATTCTTAAAATTAATCAATAAATATTCAAATCAATGTTTTGGTTATACAATTATTTTGCGTCATATTATTATTTACACTCAAAAATAACCGTAATATGAGTTGTAATATTTAATAAACGAGAAAAATTAAAGTCTTATATCTATATGATCTGATCTGAAGATTATATTATATTTTGAGAAATCACTCATCAATATATTTAATTATCTTTATTAATGTAAATCAAATAATATTCTAGATTTCATAGAAAAATTTTAACAGAAAAATACATTTTTATAAAATGATAAAATATTTTAACATTTTTATAAGTGTTTCTAAATTAATATACAAGAATTAAAAATTCAAATCAATTTTTTTAATGTTTACTCTAAAAATTTATAATTTATCTCATATTGCAAAATGATATCATAAGGTTTGAAGCCTTTCAATGTCATCTTAACTTGATTTGAAGCAAATTTAAACCATATTGCAATTGATTTGAATTTTTTGTCGTATTCTCAAGAAAAGTCAAGATAATGTCATTTAAAGTGAAGGTTGAATTAAGAAATTTTGTTTCAAGTCACATATTAAAATGAATTATTTGAATGATGTTTTGGATCTCAATTGATATTGAATACTTCTAACGTTCCTCGAATTTTAATACTCATAAGTGTACAGATGGTGTGAATGAAAATTCAAAAGTGCGTTTCTAAAGTTCTCAAAGGGATCATAAGAAATATTTATTTTAGATTTATAACTGAGTAATCACAATGATTAATGATTGTTCAAATTTTTATTACCTCAACACTTATCATACAATACATTATAGTTAATGAATGATTGAGAGTTAATTGATAGTAATTCATATCTATTTTCTTTATAAACAATTGAAACTCTTGAAAACTTGTCATTGATTTTGTTTGAAACAGTCCTCAAAAAGTCAAACACAAGTTTTTTGAGTAGGGGTCCAATCAGTTAAGAGTTTCAATAATTCAAATATTGCATGACTTTTTTGCTTTTCATTAGACTTAAGCCTAAATTTATTGAAATACTTGAGAAACGCTCCTTTGATTTACATGTGAATGCCATCCATTCTATAAGAAATTTAGAAAAAGAAAATAATTAATTCAAACTCTTTGATGTTTCCCACTTGAAATGAAAGTCTTGTGATATATTTTGCAAACTTACGAAAAAAAATATAAATAAATAATTAGGTACACGTATTGGGACGATTTATGTTATGTGAAAATAGATAGTTTGGCATCATCTTCAAGGCTTATATTTACTCAGTAACACATGATTTGAAGTTTAAGATGAGAATTTTAAGCATGTAAAGCACAGTTAGAGAAACAATTCGTGTTTTTATGATTCCTGTAAACGTGAGGACTTGATAAGGGGTTCACTCATTACCATTACTGAATACTATTACAAATTACTACTTATCGATGCTATTAATCATTAATATTTAGATTTATATATTTCTATGATGTTTCATCAGTATTCATCACTGCAATTATATTTACAAGTCTTTCACTCAAAATACAGTATAACTTATAATATTGACCTAAAAATTTAAATATCATAAATTATCATCAAATTTAGCATCAAATTTTATAGTTTTAAACATTAATTGTTGAAAAAGAGGGGATTTTTGTAGACATCAAAGGCTAAATTTGCCATCAATTCATTTCAAAAGCAGTTTGGTTTCAATGCCTAACACGTAAGGCAACTCATGATAGTATTTACCATGAGTTATTCCCTAAATTTGACAATATTTGTATGTAACTCAAGCTTTTTTAGTTTTTATTCTGATTGCATTTAAATTCATGTCAGATGTCTAATGACAATATTTATCACGTTTGCAGAATTCATTAGTGAATGCTATAGATTTGCATTTATATTAAGTGCTATGAAATATTTACTCGTATTTTGTTTTTATTTCGAAGAAACAAACTATTGAGACTGGAATTTAGTTCAATTCTGTCTTATCTTAGAAATTATTATAGTTGGCTATTAATCAGTTCAAAGGCCGGATGTACTTTTGGATCAGTCATTTTCAATAGAAATTCGTCACATTTAAGCAAAACAATAACTATTTCGCTAGTTTTTATAAACTACTTATTAAAATCAAGGAATGAGTGATTGAACTACATTTTTATATCATGTAAAAAGTAAACTTTCAACCAAATGAAACTGAAATCAGTTTTTCTTTTATGTGGTTTAAATTCTTATTTCAATCTTTTGAATATCAGTTAAGAATGAGTTGCCAGCATAGTATTGATCTAACAAGTAGAAACTCCATTTTTACGTGTCATAAATCAAGTATAAGCTTATTAATTGCTAATAAGCATAGCAATCATTGTCTGCAAATCAATTTTGACTTTGATTTTCAACTCGAAAGCTCCCAAAAGCCTATAAACAAAAGTTATTGCATAGTTTTGTATTAAATATTATCTTTTTACTGACCACTATTTCGTATCGTGTATAAAACAGTCATATATGCGATCAGTGAAAAATCTGCGTTCTATCAAACATGAAATTTATGTGATTTTGACAACAAATTTATGTCAAATTTTTAGCAGTAAAACCACAGCTTTTAATTATTGCAACAAAATTCAAAATTATTAACTTTTGTAACAATTCTGAGCAATTCTATGAAAAATACAAAACTCTTCTGAGAAAAAGCACCAAATTTTAAATGAAATAAATTTTTTTATTTACTTAAATGGAAATTAAATACAAAATCTCAGAAGATTTTTATATTTTTTATAGAATTGCTTAGAATTGTTACTACTGTTAATAATTTAGAATTTTGTTGCAATAATTAAAAGCTGTGATTTTACTTCTAAAAATTTGGCATAAACTTGTTGTGAAAATGACATAAATTTGATCTATTAATTTATCTATTAATTAATTATTGTTGAAAGTTGTTTGAAATGAGACAAATATAAAATAAGTTGAAGGAGAAGTAACTCTATTTATTGATTTTGTGGAGTCTGATACAGCTCTGGTACAGCTCTGGTCTTTAATGAAGTTGAATAGAAAGTTATTTGCACAGAGTTTGGCAAACCATAGATGAGGTCAAACACATGACGTCCTAAAACATTTAAACCTCATAAGTGATGCTCTTTTACACTGACTGACTTCTTAAGGCTAATACCAATACTAGTTTATATCATTTAACGGTTCAAATAACTCCAATTCCAATACTTCCATTGCATTAACTTATTCTTTCATTGTTAACGTTTGACATGTGAACACATTTAAGAACAAAAGTTAAAAGAAATCATGTTTAATAACAATAATGAATTAAGAAATAAAAAAAGTAGTAAATAATTTGAAATATGATTAAGAGATGAGTTGTGAAATAGAGAGAAAATCGGAATGAATGTGATTTTGATAAGGAAGTGATTGAGAGGAAGGAATGAAATTGGAAGTGAATCTTAAATTTTTGTCTTAATGATGGTTTGGCTGTGTTTGAAATGGGTTTCTCGTGCAAACAATATTGCTTTATTGCTCGTTGACTTTCACAAAAACTGGTCGATGCCATCGACCTATAATAGATATATCTTTTAAAGTTCTCTTTATAGGATTTATTCATAACTTCTTTTAATGCATATTTCTTATGAATATAGCCTACGGCTAGTTTTAAGTCATTAAATACTCAAATTCTGATTACAGTTCGTAACCTTTTTAGATGTCCTAATATTTTCAATCAAATGTCAAATTAAAGCTAATCTCTTATATCTTTTTCTATTGAAGGTAAGAGTTATTCCATAATTTAAAGTATTAATTACTTTCGTGTAATTTTAGAAATTCAATTATGTTATGATTCGATTTGATTTATTTGAGTGCTATTCTATGTATTAATTGATCAATTGACTGATAATTATTGGTATTTTAATGAAAATGATCACTAGAAGTAGATTTATAGAGTAGTGCATATAAACTACAAACATATGACTAAAGGCAATAAATATCATAATGGGTTACTAAGTATTCTTAAACTCTTCAATGACACTAAATCTAATGTAATTATTGACATGATCTATAATACAAGTCTAGGATAATACTAGTCTAGTCTTTAAACCATAACTTTATTATTACTGCTCTTATTTGGTTTCTAAACTTTTTAAAAATATTTTCGTCTTCCTATTACTAATGGGGTCCTCTCAAATGATCCAAATTCATTTGGGCCAAAATTTTAGTTCCATAATAAGCCAAAATAAAAAATGATTAATAATAGAAAGTGTATATATTTAAATGTTCATATGAAACGATTGAAGTGGTTGTCCTTATGCGCCACCTACAAAACAGAGAGTAGTTATAGGGTTTTTAGATATTCATTTTACACCTCCTGTCATTCAGTACCAAATAATTCAAACAATTTTATGTCATTTTAGCTTAACTTTTAATTATAAATGTAGAGATTTTTGGTACCTTTCTTTTTGAGTATATTAGATTTCTATAAAATAGGCCTCAAATTTTGAAAAGTTAACTCATCGTTCGATATGAATGAAAACAGGAATAATAAAAGCTTTTATCATTTATATATATTTATTTATATCATTTTAGCATTTATATAAAAAAGTGTTTATCAATACAACAAATTTAAAAAATTGAATTAAATTTTTCAATATACAACTTGATTGTTCGTAACTTTTTTGTCTATAGCATTTTTGACCTTTAGCATTTCATTTGTGGCATTTTGACCAAATGAATTTAGACAAAATGAAATTTGATCAAAAGAAATATAATCATTTGTAATCATTGAAAACCCCTTTTCTTTATAATGATATAACTTATAAAAAAATACTGCCAACGGCTACTATGCATCAAATCCAGGAAAATTTAATCTACCTTTAGATTAGATATGAGTGTTACTCATTTGATTAAATAATTGCAGATAATGTTAATCGTTTGCGTTTATGTTTATAAACATGAAATAAACAAAAATTTAATACTATTAGATTTCAATTAATTCTTAAGGCATTTTCTGCTTCATAGAAAAATCTTCAAAAACTTATCTTATGTTAAATGAGTTTGAAATCTTGATCTCTAATTAACTTGTTATGGAAATGGAAATTTAACCACTTTAATGGACAAATTGAAAAGTTTAAAAAAGTGAGGAATTTTGAGTGAAAAAAGTTTCGAAATCGAAAAACAATAATATCGAGGTATTCTTTTTTATCTGATTCCATACATTCTAAGTATGGAATCTGAAAAATTTTCTTAATCAGACCATCACAAGAATATGAAGAGCTAGAATTTTCTGAGATATACTGTATGAGTGAAAATTATTTCATTTCCTCCTTTGATCTCACATTATGTTGAGTCCGAAAATATTAAGGTTCACAGCAACTCATGGGAAATATGAGTATTTTATGTCAGTTTCCACTTATTAACTCAATTTAAATTCATAAGTCTGAGTTTGTTTATCAAACCGTTGATATCAAGTTATTTAGCTTAAGACATCTTCTAATAAGAATGTATTTCCTGACCTTATTTGTTATCTATAATCTAACTTTTCAAACAATTCGTGACCCAAACGACTGAAATTATTTGAAACATAATGATCGAATCCTTAACTTAAATATTGAATCACATAATTTTTTCATTAAAATTGTCTGAGAAATAATTAATAACTAATCTTAGTTGAATTCATGCCGAAGACTACACAACTTTGAATGAATTTGAAAAGTAAATGACTTAAAATTGAAAAATAAGCTAAACTTTTCACTTGATTGAGCGAAACCCTAAATTTTGAATGAACTCGAATATTAGGTCGGAAATAATGGATAGAAGGACACAAATCCTAACCTTGATTTGAGTTGAACTGCAATACTAATTAATAGGCGACAATCAATTGCTAATTTTCCAGTTAATTATTATAATGAATAGAGATAATGGCCTATATATAAGCAGCATTACAACCACATCAATGGTCTGCGGTTATACTTGTGTCTATTAAACAGCAAATTAGTGAGTAGGACAGTATCACACAAAGGATTGTTAAAACTCATTAAAAACGAATGAATATTGAGCTTAAGTCAATATCACAATTCAAGTTTGCGTTATGTGTTCTGTTTTGCATGACTTAACCTTTTTGTGTTAAATCTTGTAAAATTACAAAATATGAGACCTTTCAAAATGAAAATAAGAGTTAGAATTACGCATATTCTGCAAAACATATCATTTTTAAATCAATGGGAATAGAGGTTTCACGTAGAGTCTGATTGTTTGTTTGCATCAATAACTTTCACGGTTCAGGAAGTACTAGGATATCAACTCCTTCAATGGTATCTCAATTTGGAACTTTGATCACTTTTATCACTAAACCATATCTTATACTTTCATATGAATAAATACTTATTTTATTCTCTTAATAAATATTTCGAATTAGCTGAAACATTGTGAGGGAGCACTTCAGAATGTCCGAACTCAAAATGTCCATAACCTGTTTGACGTAATTTTTATTACACTAGAAAGCATGTTTGGCCCTATTTATAGTTAGAGATCCAAATGAGCAGTAAAATAAGGATATATTTTTGATATTTAAATTTGAAAATAATAATTGCTTTAGAATTGCTTATTAACTGGCTTTGAACATTTCGGAATGTGTGAACTGTGAGCTATTTGGGTTCTCAAAAGTTTTCAAATATGTTGTAATATTTTGAATATAATCAAAATCTTTTTAATTTTCAAAAACTATTCTTTCAGAATTAATATATAAAGTCGAGAAATTTTTTTTAATGATTTTTGATTTTTAATGTTATTACTCAAGGTTTAGAATTCTATAATTCAAGTTCAATTTCAATTAGAATCATAATATATGAAAGGGTTAGTTTTGAAGTAAGTTAATCAAAAGCAGTAACAATGCTTATTAAGCACACGATATCTAATAACCTAACCTTAACTTTATTCAAATATGAACATCATTTGCAAAAATGTGTTTTTGAGTTCTGATAAAAAGCAAATTACTATTTCTCCCAAAAATATTCTTTCATATTCGTTATGAACAGGATGACCACCTTGAAAGGCCAGTTCCGGGAGTTCTTACTTTGCAAAGGAGGAGTGAGCACTTTTTAGATTAAAAATCATGTTTCAAATGATACATGTGCATCTTCATAAATTCGTGGACCCGCACACAAAAAAACCTGCCCCAAACCGCAAAGAAATCATTGCGGGCACCTGCAAAATATATGCACGACAATTAATTTAACCTTAATTCAAAAAATACAAAATTCTCACAAACTAATCATTATTTAGTATTATGAAGAGTATAAGCTTTTCTTGAGCCGGCTGAGCTTAAGCTTGCAGTTGGGAGGTTTAGAGTTTTTGTTTCCCCTCACTATTTAAAATAAAAAGCAAAATTAATTTGATTTCAAAATGTATTTGAAACTTATTCTTTTAACTTGACTGGAGATTGATGTTAAAATCAAAGGCTTTAGAATGAATTAATCGCTGAAAATAAATAAGTCTATAATTTATGTACAAATAAAAACCATGAAACAGAAAATAAAAATGGCATTGCTTTGGAGTTTGATAGCTTTTATATGAACAATTCAATGGTATAATGCTTTTACTTTTACAAGAATAATGATAAATTGAGAATTGTTGGGTTTTTTCAAAAGTTGATTAATTCCGGGAGACGGGAGTTTAAACCCTATTCTGGGATTTTTCCGGACGTTCCAGGAGAGGTGGTCACCTTTGTTATCAAAGGCTGAAAATATACATGTATACCGAGTTTCAATGAAATCCGAGTTGTAAAGTAGAGTTATGTATTTAATCTATCAAACAAGTGAAACCATTAAATTCTTATATTTAGTCATGTGTTTCATTGTATTTTTTCTAACTTCAAAAGTATGTTAATTTAAAATCAAAATCATTAGACGTTAACAGAACTTTCATGACTTTGACATTCATATATTGAAAAAATCTTTAATAGTTATTGAACATAAAGGACTATTATTCTTAAAAACAATAGTAATTAATTTCTTTTTTCTCAGTTAATGACATTTTTCATTTTGCAATAGAAAAGAACAAAAAAACTAATGAATGGATATTTGAATTCTCTGAAAATTAATGACACCATTAATTGAGAGGAATTAAAGAATGTCATTGTTTTACAACTTTCGATGACATTAACTTCAGACTTCTTACATGAATCGCAATTTGATTAATTGTTAACACTATTTGTGTTGCTTAAAGTGTTGACATCTCTGAAGGGATGCTATCAATGAAATGGTTCTCCAGAGCTATCAGAATCAGACTCTCTTTTCTCTCTTAACAGATTCAGAATTATAAAAAAAATTTGACATTAAATTTAAACATATTTGAGCTCTAGAGCTATTTATTTATTTTTTTAATCATAAAATAGTATGAATAATAAGAATGTTTAACTTTTTGGATTAGAAATATTGAAAGATTTAATCCGATATCATGTTTAAAATGATTTCCTACAAGATTTTGCGTATTAACCATTAATATAAGTTTTATTCAATCAAATTTCCACTTATATTTCATCCAAAGCTCTTATAAAAGGTTGAATTATTTGATAAATAACTCCATTTTTTATTCTAAGCTTTTAGTGAAATGCTTTACAAAAGATGAGTATTAAAAGCTGCACAAGCATTGAATCTTTGCAATTAATTTTTTCAGTTGTACAGCATCTTAAAAATAAAAGATAAAGAAAATCATATAATTTCAAGTTATGAAATGAGTGTTTCATCATTGTTGGGATTCAATTTCGAGTAAAGGAAAGATCAAAACATTTATTTTATTTCAAATAAGAAATAATCAAATTATAAGATTTCTTCAGTTGAATATTATTCTTGTTATTAGAGGTGATATTCTCGAGCCTTTTGAAGGTATTTACTTTGAGACTCTATTCTCTAATTTGCAAAACAGCATTGCTTTCTCGCAGACTCTACTGATTATTGTATTAATTTACCATGTTAAATGACAAATGTTGAAACAAATTTCAATTATCTTCAAAGCCTTGTTTGTTGTAACTTAAAACCTGTTGACCACTATGTTGAGCTTTACCTGAAATGTGAGCTCATCTCATTACTTTATCTAAGTTTTTTACTTCAATAACTTATATGTTAACACAACAACTTGTTTCGCAGATCAATTTCTTTATTTCCTATTTTTAATACAATAAGGAATAGCATTTTCTTTACTGTCATAACATTCAAGAATAATAATTCATTTTATGTAGAATTCTCTTCACTTTTGTCAAATAAATTCTATTCAGCATTATTTCGAGCATTCTTTGTCGGTAAAAATCATCTCATTGTTCGAATAGCGGCTTCTGTCAATTCTAGATAGAAGTCCTAATACTTTTTATCTAGTATTTATATAAAGTCAACTCATTGAAAACTAGGAAAAGCTCTTTGAATATACTCTAAAATCATTTATTTTTAGCCCTCAAGTATATTTGTTAAATAAAGTCAATTCTTAGTCTTAAAGCATTTATTTGTTAAAATTTGTCTATAGTATAGACTCTATACAAATTGCAAACAGATTACAAAATTTATGGGAATCATATAATATCAAATTCATGGTTATGTTTGCAATTTTCTATTCAATTCTGATTTTTTCTCCAAATTTCATTACTAGTTTTTTTGTTTCCGCGTTTTCTACAAAGTTTTTTTTGTTTTATAAGATCCAAAAATGATGCGAATAAAAGCTTTTGTTTTTCTTCTAATAACATGTGAAGGGAAATATTTATAGACTGTTCAAATTTAATTTGGACTTGAGGAGAGGGATTCCACATTTAATAGAAATTCTTTTTTGCTTATCAGAAAAAGCAAACAAATAATCATTTCTTCTATCATTGAGAATCATTTCTTCATCAAGAGTTACTAATTTTAGCGCATTTTATGACTTAAAGTAATGCATTAAAATTTTTCAATTTACTCAATTATTTATTTTCTTAATTTAATTTTTGATTTATTAATGTTTTCACCAAAACTTTCCAAGAAAAGCGATAAATGAAATATAAAAACAATATGAAAAACAAAATAAAAACTACCAAAGAAACTAATCTTTATTTTGAAAGATGCGTTTTCAAAGTGTTGAAATAACGAAAGGGCTTATAAGAAATATTTATTTGAAACAAAATATTGAAAGATCTTTATGATGAATCCGTTTGGGACCTTAGATTCTGTTGATGTTAGAGAGGCTTTTAACTTATTGGTTCAGTTATAATGGTTAATAAATTAGGCACAACTTTTTCAACATAGTGGAGGACTAACCGTATTTACATTGAGTCATCAAATTTTCAAAACTTTTATCGATAACCTTGTTATAAAACCTTTTTACAGAGAATGGCAAAGGTCAATGTATAAGTATTTCTTCATTTCTTTAGTAACCATTACTGTTAAAAATATCTAAAAATAGTTAAAAAGTTCAAATTAAAATTTTTTGAATATGATTTTAAGAAAGTTTGACGAGTCATTCAAGAGCTCCTATGATTGAATATCAACACTCAATATTAATTTTGGGGATGATATTTCTTGTTAGCTCTTTCGTCATTTTGAGACTTCATAATTGAAGTTTTTGAGTATAAATGTTGATATTTTCAAATATTTTGCTATTCCTTTGAATGATTGACTGATTGCATAGCTCAAGCTGTGGTCATCACAGAAGATCTAAAACAGGTATATCTTTTGAGATTGAAAATAAACTAGAAGGCACTTAAAAAATCCCGAAAGAGTGGCCTAACCTATTGGGGTGAAGTCGATGGCTTTGATTAAGTTTTACGGCTTTCTTGAGGGTGCGTTTAAAAACACCCCTGAACAGTGATGGGTCTGAGGTTCGGTGCTGGAGTAATTGGCAGAGGCTTCAGCTCGATCATTTTTAAACGCTGCTTCAGGGATTTTAAACACATTCAGAGGTTGAGCGTTTTAGCATGTTCAATTTTTGTAAAAAAAAGAGTTGAGGAATCCAGGTCTTCACATTAAAATTAATTTAAGAAGCAAAAAGTTTAGACTATATCTCGATTGTTCCCTTAAAAATGCACTTTTTTAAGGAACCATTTTATAAACAGAGTAACTGCATGTATATGAAACATGCAGTTACTCTGTTTATAAAATGGTCCCCCAAAAAAGTGTATTTTTAAGGAACAATCGAGATATATTAAACTCTGGGTAAAATTTTTTTTTCAATAAATGATATACAATTTGAATTTTTCATAAAATAAATCTTAATTGGGACGCTCGGAGCTCACGCTTGCCACCTAACGCTAGAGCGTTGTGCATCACTGCTAAGTAAAATATAAGTCGCCTTTTGACCTGTATCAAGTTCTAGGACTTGGCCTTTATCTCCAAAATTTAGACACTGACCTAAACAGAAAATGTGTATATTATTCATGTTCCCTCTATTCTAAACAGGTTTCAACTTTTGCTTAGTTATACTCATACTAGCATTGAATCGGTTTTGATGGCTTAAATGCATTGCAAATAATACAGTATTGTTCACATTGTATGCAAAATTATTTTTGAATTTTCTATAATAAATTTCTTAGAATTGAAAAACATCTCAATTGAAATAAAAATCAATTGAATTGATTCCTTAAAATTATTTGAATTTTACTTTCCATCAACGCTATTAAAAGTTGAACATTGAGAGCAAACATAAACTTTTTTTAAGTGTTGTGTTAAATAATTGGAGTCTTGATTTTTCTCTCGAAAGATATTATTTTTTAGATTATACTTATCATTAATAGCCTTCATTGAAACATTTTGTGTAAACTATTATTATGTTCTGATAAAGTAAAATACTATAGTAATAGGAGACTAACTTTAGTATAATCGATAAGATCTGGAACTGAAAGCTCTGTCAATTAAGTTATGGTAACCATTTCAAGGTTTATCTTACATTAGCATTTTTCATAACTCAACTTTTTCTCAACTCTGAACTAAATGTCTTCAAACTTTTAAAAATGCATGTATTAATTAATCTAATCTAATCTGTTTTGAACACAATACTAATAACAAATGAATACAATTCGTGAGAACACTTCTTGATTTCCTAGAGAATCAATGTCTTATCGTATACTAAGTATAGGTACTCAGTATAAGTTTATCCTTAATTTTCATAAATGAATATGAAATGATCTATTTATCAAAATTTCATTGTAATAAAACTCTATTTTTTATTACTTGAAAGAGTGAAATTTAAGCTAATTATGAATTGTATATAACAATTGCCTTTCAGTGAATTTTGTTTTGAATACTTACTCAAACAACAAAAAACTTTAACTGACTTTCTCCTAATGTTTTTAGACAAACGTTAGCATTAAATATTAAGCAATATAATTGACTGACTAAAGTCTTTAAGCTTTGATACTTTGAGATCATCATATTTCTAATACTTGTTAAGAATAGATAAGATGTGCTTTTCTTATCTTTAAGATACACTCTGTGGGTGATTCTTTAGAAAAAGTTGCATAATATATGAGAGGATAATTCAAACTAATCTCTAGCTCTTATTTATTTCAAGACTGAACTGAAATTTTTTAAAAACATTGTAAAACCATTTATTCAAGATAAGAAGTAGATACCAAGCACTTGAAAATTTCACTATTATTATAATATAGTTCTAATACAATAAAGAGATAAGCTCTAAGATTCTTGACTTTTATGGAGCCGACCTTCAAGACCTCAACAAATTCAACCTAATTTAAGATATCAACATTGATATTTATCAACATTCTTAAGAAAATTTCAAATTAATTTCACTGCAATTTGAAAAATTTATCAAATTTCCATGAAAGCAGAAATTTTTTCTCTCAAAGAACGCAAGAATTGAGAAATATAACTGCTATTTGTTTCAAAATAAAATTATTATTTATGACGTTAATGCTCGTAAGCTTTGACAAAACCGTTTACTTTTCTGTCAAAACCTGTGAATTACTTATGAATACCTCTGAACTATGAAATTTAGTCAGTGTTTTATTGAGATAAAATGCGAAAAGTATTAATGTGATGTTTGTAAGACAATATTAGTTTTATTTGTGTTGTCAAATTCTTTGCAAATATGATGCGAAGTATGAATCAATCTAAAGATTGTGGTGTGCGCTCTACAAAATTAGCATAAATTTACATATTTATATATTTATTCCTGAGAGTTAGACTTGCATTTTGCAAAATAGTGTGTAATTAGCAATTTCACTGATTTGAGATATCACTAATTCACTTAACTTATGGAAAGAGTCGAAAAGCCATTTTCATCAATTAGTCAATGTTGACTCGTGTGAACTGCATTCAAATAAATTAAATTTCCAAACCTTAAGAGTAAAGAGTAAACTCAGAAATGGTTCATGAGAGTCACTCATGTGCTCCTGATGTGCTCGAGTCGAGAAAATTGAAACAAATAAGTCAGCATTTTTGCGAATGTTTGCGGCCTTACTATATACTTATAGTCAGTTGAGAGATATTCTATTGGTGTAACGAATAGCCACATCATGTATGTAGTGCGACATTTAAGTGACACTAATCCTAACCACTTCGACTCTTTTAAGTATAATCTTCACAACCAGTAGTAAAATACAGACTTATATAACTTTCTGCACACATTCAGACTCAAAATCCTGACTCAAACGTCAATTGTGTATGACTTGTAGAAATTGTATTGCAAAATGTGATATCAGTTGTTGGCCATTCATTTTATTGTCTTTTGAGAAATGGACAGAAATAGAGATATAGATTAGATAAAAACTTAATAGAATGGTGAGAGGGATCTATTACTAGCAGAAAAGATGTCAACAATATTTTCATAGTTAAGCCATTGCAAAACGCAACTCATGAGTGAAATAGAAAGAGTTCTAATCAAATAGTTCTTATTATAACCACTGATGTCCACCAAACAAGTGCTATAAAGAATTTTGTTTTGAGTCATGCTTTCGTATTATTCCGATGAAACTGTTTGTTGTGTTTTCGAGAGAAAAATTGGATGCAAATGTTTTGTGAAGTCATTTTACAAATTAATAATTTTTGATTTTTCATTAATACGGAAAACTCTATTGGATGCAAATCATTATTTACTAACACTTTCATTTAAAGGTGTTTTTCCCATTCGTTTTAAAAGCGGTTAAATGAGTTTGAAATCTATGAGTTTGAATCTATGAGTTTGAATCGCGAATACTATTAACCTGATTGTGTGTTAGGAATTATTTTTGAAAATGACTATTAATCAAATAGAAATATCATCCCTATCGCCGAACAGCAGCAATAATGACACTACAATAGCGAGTTGTACACCATTAACCCCAACAACAAAAAAGCCGACCAACAAATTGCGACCGTTAAAGAGCAGTTATCTTTCATGGTAAGAATGTTTATCAAACAATTCTCGTTCAAAAAATGTTATTTCTCAATATTCAAGTCGCAGATGAAACTCTAAATAGTTTCATATAATTATTATGTTTAGGATATGACATCGATTATATATATTTTAATCTATTAGTTGTTACGATAATGAATCTCTTTTCAAAATAGTAAGTGTTTTCTAAGGACTTAAAACTTGATAATTACTTCTTCACAACTATTAATAAAAGTTAAGTTTTATCCAAATTATGATCATTTTGGTTGATATAGAGATCAAGGTTTACGAGGTTGTTGTGAGCAATGAGTGTACGTAATATTTGTCTCAATTCATACCCGTATATTTCATAATTTTCAGCTTCTTTATAAAGAGAATGCATATCAGTTGAACTCATATTAAATCTAATCAAAACTTATGAATTGCATTATATGTTTTGAATGAATCGATGTTCGCCTCAATTTAAAAGAGTTCAAAAGGGATTTATATGCAAAATGAGGATAAACTCAAGCAGATGATAAGGACTTAACTTGCAATTAAGAGTTCCTGTATTTCGGCAACTTTTTGAAATAATATTTGAATACTTCATTGTGTTATAGCTTTGTTTCGAGAAGATATTCAAGTTTGTTAGCTTTTTCTGAAATGGTTAACTGTAAAGACTATATAACAGTGAGACAGGGCTTCACTTCAATTCATTATATTCGGTGATGCGCTGTATTGAGATGAGCCCTTGTTCTCGTTCACGAATCAATTGTGTCAAATCAGCGATTTAGGGCTACTACTTATGTGAAAATATTTCATGTTTTCATTTCATCAAAAGTAACCACTTAACAAACCTCTCATAAAAGTGAATATTTTCTAATGAAAATCTGCCACATTTTTTTCATTTTCCAATATTTGCAATACGTTTTCAAGTGTGACTTTTAGTTTTCTTTAATACATTTGCCTTCAAAGGCGTTGAGTTCAAGTGACGGTTAATAAATTTGATTATGGATACAGCAAAATTGCAAAGACATCTCTTAAGAGAAACTTTAAGTCAAGATTCAGCAATTTTTGTTATGGTTGAACAAAAGTTAGAATTAATATATTTGTTAATTTTTGCTGTTTATATCTAAGTTAAATAGAAGTATGATATTGAATGATTAATAATGTATATTAAATTGATAAGGAACCCACCTTGGTGGAACAGAAGAACAAGAATGGAACGATCACTTTGTGCAATTGCAATCATAGCTCTAGTCATGTGCGTCGCGATGACTATTGCACTGGCTTTCATTGGATATCATTATCAAAACCAATTGGGTGAGCTTTAATTATCCATCATTTTCTTGAAAAGTTTATCGCCACAGTTCAAATCCTAACAAATTATTAACAAATTAACATCATAATATATTTATCTAGTTTTTCATCAATTAATTATTAATTCAAAATTTACATCAATTTCTTTTTAATCTCTCAACAAATTGAGCTCATACTACGGTTTTGTTATAACGATTCTCGACAATTGAAGCAATTTTGTCAACTTTATTGTTCCTTTTCTTGAAATATGTTTACTTAACAGAAAATTGTTTAGATTTTTTGAAAACAAAAATGATAAAGTTCTTATCTGAAACATTTCAATGTTTCAATTCTTTTTTAAACTGCTAAATTATTTTCTAAGGCTAAAACTTCTACTATTTTGCTTAAAAGTTTTCAAGATGTTCAATAAGCTTTTGAATAATTCATAAGTATTAAGCTTTGCATAAAACAAGTCGTAATTTATATTTCAAAAGAGTATTGTCACCTTTTCTCGATTATGCAATGCTAATACTGTATATGCATATATTGGTACTTGTATGAGATGCAACCCTTCTCAAGTTAATTAGTTATTTAGTAACTAGTTTTACCTGAATTTTATCTTTTCTTTTTCTCAAACATAAAAATCAAGTATTCATCGAATTATTTTCTAACTAAATGATATTTAAAAGATTTTTGCAGAACACAATCTTCTATTTTCCTAAAATACAAAACTAAATATAGGGTTAAAATTGATAAAATTCAAATTTGAGACTCAAACAAGTCTAGAGATTGTCTTCGATCGAGACTCAACAGGAAATTTGTAGATCGAGACCCGAAACCCAGTTCTATTCAAACGGATTATTAAATTATTTGTACGATAAGATGAAATACTGTTTTAAAAATGTTTGAAATTAAAGCCAATGACATTAAACTCGTTGAAGCTCAACTCAATCATAAAAGCTAAATTTTAAAAATCTTTTATAGATTTTGAATAATCAATTTTTGAAATCAATATTTTCAAACTTTAACGGATGATTAACGTGACAAAAATTGCATATTTAATTCATTTTCGAAATGTGTTCGTAATGTCGCTTTGCATCGCAAATAAATAGTCATAATTTGTTTATGAAAACAATCCATTTTTTAATATAAAAATTTTGGATTGCTTTCCATTGAATAAATAAACTTTTATTTCCTGCTTAACAATGATATGAACAATAGAATTTTTGCTTTACTGTTCACCACGTATTCAATATAAAAGGTGATTACATAACGTGCTTCAAAACCAGGAAGTTTGTCAAATATGCGTTTACCCATCATTTTTTTTTTTAATTATTCAACACAATTCAGGAAAAATATCGATGAAATATATACAGTAAATAATTTCAAAATTCAAGTTGAAAGAAGTGTTCATAATTTTAAAATTACTTGTTATCAAAACTTGTAAAATGTTCGTTAAGAGCGTTAGTTTTTCGTTGTTTTATGCAAATTAATAAATTATTTTTAATAAATTAAAATCAAATCATAATTTAAATAAATTATTTTGATTAACCATTTTTATAATAAAATTTCACCCAAATTATAACTAATGCAATGACAGTAATGATAAGATCAGATTTAGATGAAAGTTAAAGTCACATCTATTGAACCCATTATATTGTGAAGGCGACAAAATAATTTTTTAAAGATTTTTAGCTCAATTTTAGTCAAAAATTTTTAAATATTGATTAAATGTCCTATCAGATGAAAATTAATTAAATTTTTAATGTAGAAAAATGGGTTTTAAAATAATATGTTTCATGAGTTGATGTGAAATTAGATTTTTTTTATAGTACAGACCGAATCTTGACTTAGAATTGAAGTTTATCTTAATTTCTATTTTGATAACTCCCAATCAAATTGTATTTCTATGAAACTTTTGACTAAATATTAAGATAGAAGGATGAAAATAGAAAAAAGCAGAATCATACACTGCATATAAATACAATTTATGAGTTGAGAATGATTGGATCTGATCCAAGTTTTCTAACTGAGCTCTAACACTCTTTTTTAAGTTCTAGTTATGAAAAGTTATGAAAAACTTTGTACATATGTTTTAATGTAAAAAATCTGAGAACTTTCCACTTCAAATAATCAAATTAACCATTGATTACTGTAATTATAAGAATTAAGTCGAAAGTTAGTTTTTTACATTAGAGTTCATTACTTTTATAAATGCATTGACTGATTGGCTTAATTTACGTTTATTTGCTATATAACATACTTATTTTTGATTTAATTTTGAAATTTTAAATTTAAATTGTTTAAAGTATCAAATTTATTAATTTTGCTGATAATTATAAGCATAAAGTTTTAACTTAAACTTTGATAACACGTTTTGTTAAAACAATATTTTCTTTGATAATGCAATCGTCTCTTGCTATAACATCTAAAACTACAGTTTATTAGAACTAAAATAAAGTTTAAAATATCCAAAAATAATTAAAAAGATTAAGATTTCCTCTGGTCTAATGTTTATGACGTCCGACATGCTATTGGAAGACTTTGGGTTGAATTCTCGCACTGGTCCTCATATTTTCTATTCATCAAAATATGATTTAATGAACACCTATTTCTATGACTTGAAAGAGTGAAATTTAATCTCATTTAATGCATGTTTATATACCTGTATTAAGAAAAAACTGCAATCATTTGAAGGACAACATAATAATTATTATAACAAATAAGAAATTGATTGGTTTTCTATTAAGTAACTTGAGTTAGAGTCAAATAATTATGAAACGAGTTCTCAAATAATTTGTCGACTCTTATTGAAGAAAAACACAAAACAAATAGTGAGACATTCAATTTTATTATAAGCTATAATAGTTTGTGGGCAATTTCAAGTACTTCAAAATTAGATTCAATCATTATTTTATCAATTCAATTAAATTCGATTATTCGCCCCCTTTATAAGCAAAATTATAGGCAAATATTTTTATTCTATATTAAAAAAATACATTAATATTAATGGGAGTTATTTTCAAGAAATCACATTTTCGAGTCTCGAATGTTTTTCCTTCGAGTCTCGATTTCTCGAATATTAAAAACTTAACTTTTATAATTTAAAACTAGTTTTTGTTTCTATATTAAAGCTTTAAAAATTTGATTTGTAGTTAACAAATTTTCTCAAATACAATGATAAAATTCGATCGAGACTAGAGAAGAAAATTTTCGATCTAGACTCGAGACCCGGTACCACCACTAATTAAAATTAATTAGCTTTCAAGTTCCACATTATAATAAATTAAATTAATTCGTTTATTGCTTTTTATGGAGTTCTGTTTTTTCTGCATACCTTTTAATTATTTTTGAATTGATCTAAAAAATTAATTAATTAGAAAAAATGAACTTTTATTAACTTAACATGATTTAAATGAAGTATAATTAGTTTGAAATATAAAACGAAAACTACTGAGCGCATCACAATGAAAACGAATAGGAATTTAAATTATAAATGAAGATTTGAGTTAAACCAAAATATTTTCCAAATTCTCTTTCTGAGAAAGTCAACTTTCTTTTACTAAAGTTATTATTCTGTTTTACAAAATTGATTTATATTAATTTTTGTGAAATCATTATTTCACATTTATTCACGATTATCTAAAAATGTTTGTCTGATTTCTATCTCAGATCATGAAAGCCCTTATCATTTGTTGTGAATCAGTTGATATTACAATCATTAAAAGCTCTGGTTTGCAAAACAATCATTAATTATATGAATGCATTCGTGATCAATTATTTACTAATAATTTAGTAAGAGATGCATTCGTAATGTTAAACACATGATTCAACACATAAGAAGATTTCTTTTAAAGTTTATTTAGAATAAAAATTATTGACTAAGTACAAGATGTATATAAATTATGGTTTTTGAAATTATTCTCAACTTGGGTTTTAACTTTTGGATTGTTCAAAATGCTTTCAAATCATAATTAGAAAATCTTAAACTTATTTTTGATAACATAGGTTTAATTGAAAATAGAAAAAATAGGATTTTCTCTGTATTTTCCTGATTTCATTGATCCCATTTTCATTAAAACCTATTCTAAATTATAAGTTAATGATTAAAATCTATTAATTAAACGAATGTCAATAATGAATTGATAATAAATTAAATTTCAGAGTCAGGTTTATCGTCACACTTCCCGCCAACAGCAGAACAACTAGTCAAAGATAGTGAACAAACGAATACAAACTCTTTACAATCAAATTCAAATGATATTCAAGTTTGTCTGACTCCTGGTTGCGTGAAAGCAGGTATTACTTAATTAATTATTTTTGTATTAACGAACACTTATAATGAGTTTTTTGATTGTTGATTAGCCGCTGATCTGCTGAAGAACATGAATGAAAATGTTTCTCCATGTGATGATTTTTATAAGGTTTTTATAAGATTTTTATAATACCATTATTTTTGAAGAGTTTTTTAATTTAAAAATTTGTTTTTGAAATAGTTCGCATGCGGCGGTTGGGTTGATAGTCAAGTGATCCCTGACGATAAGACATCAGTGTCCGTGTTTTCTCTTCTTCAAGACGAACTTAACAATAAGCTCAGAGGTATATCATTTGCAGATTGTTTGCAGCAAAATTCCATTTACTAATTATAATCAATCCCTAGTCTTAGTTGAGATGCCATCAGATAAAGATGAGCCCGAATTCTTTTCAAAAATGCGAAATATGTATAAATCGTGCATGAATTTGGGTGAGTTATGCTTCAAATTCCTGTTATTCAAATTATCAAAAGAATTAATTTATAAAAATGTAAAACTTGTTATAATCTTGACTGCGAGAAATCCCTAGAGTTCTTATTAATTTAAATATTCAGGTCCAGTATAATGAGTGAAAATTATAAGTCAAGCTTGAGCTGGGCTAATATTCAGCTTAAGCTCCAATAATTCTGAATAAGCTCAAGTTCAAACTGTGAGCTTTTGTTTTTCTGAAGTATTTAGGACAAGAAGCAAAAATAAATGCCGAGTATTTGTAATCTTTTGAGAGAAACTTTTGACTAAACCTCAAATTAAAGCTTCATTTTTAATCCTAATTACTGTACATATTGTCCTCAGTTGTATGATCTTTTTGAGTAGGAAAATAAAAGTCGTCAATCAAGTGTTCGGTCAAGAAATGCTTACTTCAACTTATTAATAGTGAGAAGAGTTTTACAAGTTTGAGCATAAAAATAAAGCTCAAGTTATCTCTTAAGCAAAAAATCTCCTTCACTGATACAGTGAGTCTCAATAGAAGTTTTCTTTCAGCATTTTAGTTCAAAATTTAGATTTTTCTGCATTAGCTTTTTTGATGAAAATCTTTTTAAAATTTTAAACTGAGATTAAAATTCAAAGATATCTCTGAATTGGGTGAAAAACTAATATTTTAATCCGGTTTTTGAAAATTGATCGTAAATTCAAAATTAAATGAGACACTGATGACAACAAATGTTTATATTTTTGATATTTATAACTTTCGGTATTTTTATGATATACTTATTAATGAAATTGTAATCATGTGATTCAGCTGATATTGAGAAAGCAGGCAATGAGCCATTGCTCACTATTCTGGAAAATTTGGGCGGTTGGCCTGTCCTAATTGGATCTGATTGGAAACAAGACAAATTTGATTGGCTGCAAACCTTAATTCAATTCAGGAAATTAGGATTCAGTCATGACATTCTGATGGACCTGTCAGTTACTCCAGATTTCCGGAATAATACCCAACATGTTATTGATGTAATAAAAATTTGTTAATAGAGTGCAATAATACTACTCATTAAGAGATAGTGGTGACAATTATATATTTATTTGTTTAACAGTTAGATCAGGCATCGTTAGGAATGCCCGACAGAAGCTATTTATTACGTGGTTTAAATGATTCGGCAGTTGCCGGTTATTACAAACTAATGGTTGAAAGTGCAGTCATTTTAGGTGCAAACAGATCTACTGCTGAAGAGGAAATGTTGGAGACACTAAAATTTGAGACAGTTCTTGCAAATGTGAGTTAATTATCAAAGTTGTCACTTAAAGCTTACGACACAAATTTTATGTCTAAAAAACTTAACATTAATGTT
>JAQFZT010000019.1:0-69351 GCA_034696325.1 Camisiidae sp. | reverse complement strand
TTAAAATTTGATTTATAGCAACCAATAATCATATTCTATTCGATAAAAAAATATTTGTTTACTTTCACTTTGTTTTCGATTATTAAAGACTATTTTATCAAAGTGAAAGTTAACAAATATTTTGATTTTGAATAGAATTTGAATTTAAGTTGCTTTAAATCTTTAAATTTTAATGATTGGTTTGTTCGAAAAACAAAAAAAAAATTCAAAATATTAAAATAACCTGGACAAGAATCGAACCTGTGCAGCTGGGTTGGGAAGCCGGAACGCTACCTCTGGGCCACTATTTCTTTTTTATATGCTATTTATAATTGAAAGTTAAAGAATAGCTCAAACTTTGACATCAAAAAAATATATTTTAGAAATTACATTGGCAGCTAATTTTCGGGGAATATACTTCAAAGGTATCTGTTTATAGTTTAGAAAAGGAATTTTGACTTTCTGTGATTGCCAACGCGTGAGCTTCCATTGTTAGCTATCACGGTTAGCCATTGTATAGTACAGTAGAACTTTTAAAGCATATATGATTGGATGGGAGTCGTAGAAGAAAACATAATTATCGATAAATTATGTGCAAAGTTGAGCTCAAATTTTTATCACAAATTATGAATAATAAAAGATTAATGCGCGCCAAAACTTTGTTGAATAAAGTAATTCAGTATATAAAGGATAACAATAAAAAGCAGTTTGTGTCCAAACTCAATCCGGCCATTCAATTGATAATTAAGTGAGATGTTTACTTTTGCATAAATTTTGAACATCTTCAAAAACAACTGTGTTCACTCTCTTAAATTTAGTACATTATGTATATTGATATTGCTCTTCAAAAAAATAATTATGAGAAAGAACTGATGAGATACAGATCTAAAGATCAGAGCTGTATAGAAAGTGTTCATAAAAGCCTAGAAATTTTAAAGTGAAAAATGTCTCAATTGAGATCTACTGTTAAAGACATAAATTCTGTAAATGATTCGTCACTTATTTAAGTTGATTTGCACTTTGTTTTATTCTTTTTCCAAAGTTGATACCACTCAATGAAAATTAATTCAATCCATTTTTTCTGTGCTCTTCTCTGACATCAATTTAAGGCCTTTGTTTGCCTACACTTGCAATATATTTGCATTAAAGTGCATCAAAAAAGAGAAACTCTGGAGGAATGCAGAGAAGAATAGCATTTCACTACTCAACACAAATGAAATGAGACACAGAAGTAGAGAAAGAGAAAAACATTCAGAATATAAGTCAAGTCAATGAATGTGAAGATGCCTTTGATCTCAATATCAAGAGTATTGCAAAAATGAGAAGAGATTTATGACATCATTATCTAATGTAGCGAATAGTCATGAAATATATTGTGATATGTTATGCTTAAAGGCTATCGTATTTTTTATGACATAATTTTTCTACATTTCTATCTCAATGAAAACCTTGTAAAAGATTACCTTAAAAATCAATTTCTTTGAATAAATTGGAAAGATTTTTGAAGAACTCGTAAGTAAAGTATGACTATTAGCTGAACATGTTATCAATCGGCAATCAAATTAGATATTACTTTGTTTTAAACCATTCAATACAAAAGAGAAATCAAAATGCAGAAAAACTAAGTAATAATATGCTCAACTCAGTTCATAACCTAAACAGAAAACATAAATTTATCAAAAAATTCAAATTAAGTTTGACGTTTTGCCGATAAGTTGTTTCTCAAATGCATTTATTTTATATTCATTTTATTAAAAACAGAAAAATCTCTTTTATCACTGATTGAAAAGATGTTCAGCTCATGGCTCATATCTAACTTAGTGTAGAGCATAAGCTCGAGCTAAAGCCCGGATGATTCCAGATAAGCTCAAGCTCACATCTATGAGCTTTTGTTCTTCTAATTGTCTAGAAATAAAAGCAAAATTATTTTGATTTTGAAAGGTATTTGAAATCTTTTGATAAAATAAGAAGTTGAGGATTTCTAACCGAACCTTTTAGATATCTAAACTGAAACCTTTATTTTGATCATACGAACAACCTTTTGTATAGCAAAATGAAAGCTGTCAATGAAAAAGTGAGATATTTTTCTTATTATAAACTCAAAGCTCAAGCTAAAGCTCATGATGCTCTTCACTAGCTCTTAGACCCTAACTAGAGAGTTATGAATAAATCTTTTAAGGCAATAAAAAATTTTATAGAGTTTTTTCAGGTTTACTTTTTATACTAAGCAATGGTCGGTATCGTATCTCAAAATGATTTTAAACTGCACTCAAAAAATTATTTTTCTGATTTGATGTGGTCTAAATACTAAAGTGGCCAAAACTTTCGTTTAAATCATGTTTATTTCAAATAAAATATTGAAAAGTTTTTAGAGACTATTTTCTAAAATCATGAATTTTCAAATGCTTTCCAAATTGAACAAACTTTGTTGATAAGAATTTCCCTTTAGAATTTAGTCTTCTATCATTTATTACTTCATCTATAATTCTAGAAGTCTGTATTGACTTGAATCAAATCGTCTGAACTTTATTTCTCTTTCAGTTTTCCATTCAATTAATGACTTATTCTGAACAATGCTCTTGGAATTCAAATAACTGGTAGAAGATAAATATGTGCATCGAATTAAACAAATATAAAGTATGCTAAATAAATCATTTCATTAATTTTCTCATCTTTTTCAATATATCATTAAGTCATTGAAATATAAATCATTCATTTGGGAAATCAATGTATAGATAGCTCTTATCTTCTAAAATGATACCAAAAGTTCTCATTGTACTGATTGATAGCATTTGAACCTAAGGCATTTGGGCCGAATAAATTTTTCCAAAGGCTTTTAGTCGAAAATAAAAATTTCTTCTAGGTCAATACCTCATGGTACGGAGGGGTTAACTTGGAATATCGAGGTAGGGGTAAACTCATCCTTTCAATTCGTCCATTCCCTGTTTTCAATCCCCTAAATCCCAAAAATTTATTCCATTTTCAAACTCATGGATAAGTTAAACCAAAAGAAACTTTTTATCAAGTAAAATATAATGAATGGATGAAAACACTAATAAATCTATAAATCAAGACTATTTCTCTCACTTTAAGACTTCTTATTAAACCTTTTTTACATACTTTCAATTTATTACTATTTTGATGGTAATAAAATTTTGAAACAATTAAATTAAGTATCTTTATTAAGAACATTTAATTTCAATTTTGCTGGTGAACTTATTTGAGTTTAATTTTCATTCAATTGAAGAAAAATTTTCTTTGGTTCTAGTTTATTCATGAGTTTCAAATTGGGATTAATTTTTTCGGAATTAGTTATTGAGGGGATTGAAGGCAGGGAATGGACGAATTGAGAAAGGACAGGGTGACCAGGCGTCCAGGAATGGACAGGACAGTTCAGGAATTGACCCTCTTCTTCAAAATGTAGTGCTTGGTCCCCCTTTGCATTTTTAGAAAAATGAAAATCCTCAGAAAACATCCTTTGGTCTCCCGTTGAATTTGACATGTCCAGGATTGAGTCCAGGAATCACCATTATTAGACCTGGTCATCTTGAGAAAGGATGAGATGAGAAAGGACGAATCGATGTGTAGCCAAAAATAATCATCAAAATTTAGAGGTATTGTTTAGAGATCTCGAATGTTCTGCTTTCTAGTTTCGAATATTCAGCCTCAAGTATAGTTAGCCTTTAAGCCTGCAATTCCAATGCCTCATACATTGTAGTTGAGTTTTCAGTTAATCATTTAATTTAATTTATGACGAAATCAATTTTAATGCATTTTATGCATATATCTTGAGGAACATCATGAAAAAGGAGTCTAATTTCGAATTCATAATTTCTATCTAATATGAATATAACAAACAATTTTATAATTTTAACTATTAGGTCAGTACTCTCCTTGAATACAATTCTTGAAATGTTAATTTATTTTACAGAATTTATTATTTTATTAGAAAACAGCCTATAGTGAGATCGTTTTGTTTTCTGGAAATGAAATTTTTTTGAAAACAATTTGAAGAAATTTAACAGATAATTGATAATAAAGCGCATAACAATTTTCCATTTTCTTAAATAATAATTATTCTAAAAGTTAATAACAGAGAAGATCTAAGAACTGATGGATTCACTCTTGTGCTCAAAAATAATTCTTGAGAAAAATTTCTGAATTAAACCCTGTTTCCAATACTGTTTGCAGAAAAAATCAGACTAATCAATGTGTGACTCAATCTTATGTAAACTAAATTTGAGTTATTTTTATTGAGTAAAAATTAAAATTTAATGCTGTAATCGCTATCATTTCATTAATTATTGTAATTGAGGAAAAATTGTTACTCTTCTGAGAAGTGTCGACACCTTTTAAAGCTATCTTAAATTTTTATTCAAGTGAATTATTACTGTATATATTCTAAACGTATAGCATTAACATGATTTTTTTTAATTTTCTCAACTAATATTACTTAAGTTAAAGCTTTAAAAAACTTTGAGATAATGCAGAAAACTCTTAAATAACTTCTGTTTCTTAAAATAAAATTTTCAACAGCTTGTCTCTCATAACATACATTAAAGTTACAAGCCAATGAATCGAGAATATTTTGTTAAAATAAAATATACTTGAGTGTAAGGCAGCTTTTCATATAGCTTTGTATTATAAAAACTTTAAGATGTATTACAAAAAGTATATATTTTAATATATATTCCCGATTCATTAGCCCGTAACTGTACAAGACTTTAATGATTTGATTTAGAAAAAAGTTATTCAAACGAAATATTTCTGTTCAATCGACTCAATTCATTTTGAATCAAATAATCAATAGAGAAAACAACTCATTCACAATTCGATAAATAATTTAATTTTCTATCAGTTTTCGATTGAATTATTATCAATTTTATTTACATGTCAATGATTATCGTTATTTAATTACTAATTAGAAAATAATGTATAAATTTATTGTTACATAATATATAAATTCAATAACAATTATCACATATTCAAAGAAAAAAATAAATTAAAATATATCACAGTATAAGTTATGTGTTTGTGTTTTAAATGAATTGAAAAACACGTCTTGGAATATGTTCTGATGATTTTTGAAATGAGTTTAAAAGTAAAACCATTTTCTCTTGAGTATTCATTAAACTCTTGAGGAATTTTAATATTTCTTTATTACATAACTGTCTTCACGAGTAAGAATTATACAGGAGTCGCACCACTTCTGCTTACTCTATGCGAGTCTTTGTTAATCTGTTGGAAAATTAAATAGACTTTATTAGGAATAAATCATTTTTTTCATTAAGAAATCAGTCATAAATTTTTTCTAATTTCAATCAAATTCTGTTTATTCATCATAAGTTTGGATTCTTGAGTCTAATACGAAAAATTTTTTGTTTGGAATTTGAAGTGCAATTCAGTTGATAATAAATATCCAATTTTTAACAAAATGTACTTTTCAAAAAACACTACTGTATTTTTCTAGTTCAAAAGATAAAAGGTTATATAATTTATAATTCCTGTGTCATTAGAGTTTATAATTAGTTTATTCTTCTGTTAGTAAATGTGAATAATTAACGGAATTTCATTTCTTGGGAGTATTGGATTCACAAGAATTTTCAATTACAATCTTTAAAGTAAGTTCTTTCTTAAACGTGTACGGTCAGTGTTGATAAGATTTGCTCAGTCAGTACACTGGATCCAGGCTTACCACCATTTGACACTACAAAAACCGGACATATAAACTGTAAGAGTCTCTGTCCCTGTAGATTTTTAAAATTTTATTTACTTTTGAGATTTTGTATCACTATATTTTGAATTTGAGAGCATATTTGGGAGCATTCACAATTTTGTCATTATATTTAATTAATTAAAGTTCTTATAAAAGTAAACTGTTACACTAATTTTTTCCTTAAGATTTGGTGTTAATGAATTATTACTACCTTCTAAAGATTTATTAATGACACTGTAATGTGAATTGAGTGACCCAGACAGCACCCTTCAAAACTGCACAATCCGGCTGAAACCCGGACAGGTGGCAGCCTCACCCATTCAGTATTTTTAATAGTGACTATAGAAGTTTCAGTAAGAACTTGTTTTAAAGACTATTATCAGTAATTATTGTAAATTAATTTTCTTAAGTTCTAAAACTACTAAAATCCAATCCATATTTTCAACAGTAAAATTCCAATAAATACTTACAAAATTATTGAATACTTCTATCTTTTCTATTTATTCAGTCAATACATTTAAAAAATTAATCCTAAGATTTCTAAGAATAAAAACTAGAGACCAAAATTGCAGTAAAAATTTAAGTCAAAATTCTGATTTGTAATTAAAATTCTTAAAAGAGTTGCAATTTTTAGATGAGAAGCCCAAAAGAACTTACCCTTATTTCATGCGGTCTTAATTGATGTTCCATTAGTGGTGTTTCAACAGTAGCCTCTGTTTCACTACAACCATCAGCAATGGGTGACTCTCTGTGAGACATCGATCCCACTAGACATGAATTGGAAGATATCGGACTCGAAGAATTCATACAATCAATCCTTTGCTGATGTTGTAGTTGTTGTTGAAAATCGATTTGTGCGTATTGTGTCATCGGATCTATTGGACCGATACTACACCTACGCATTGATGATGAACTTCTATCTATTGAAATCGGGCTATTATTAGCACCGATTTGTGATAGAGTTAACTCAGCGTATGTCACATCATGATTAGGACTCTAGTTTTCAAATACAAAAAAATTTCAGCACAAAATATTCAATTCTTTCTCTAAAATCTCATTTCAATTCAAACAATTATTATGATATTTCTTAAAAGTTTCAATTTTTTCTTAACTTGTTTCTAAAACTTGATATCTTGAAGAAAAAATTAATAACTTTTTCATATTATTGCTAAAGTTTTGTGTTATTTTTAATCTTATTTTACAAAAAATTGATTTCTCTTTAAAAGTTTATTGAATTCAAATATTGCTGAAAAATCTCGTTTTCCTCTTAACTTATTCTTATCTAAAATATAGTAGTCTTATTCAATTCAATTTATTTTACTTTTATTGAGTTACATGACTTGACACCTTTTTATTCAAATAAAAAGTTTCGAGTCTTTCAAATATGAAATAAGTTGAAATAGAATTTTCATACAATTTATCAAATATTATGCATTTTTGCATTTTCTTTTGAATAAGTATTTGATAGCAAGAAAAAGTTCAATAAGAATGAAATAAAAATAAGTAATATTTAGGGCAAAAACAAGAGTTTATCACAAAAAAGTTTTCCCGTCAAATAATGATCTGCTCGTAAAGAACGGAAATTTCTGTCGGGAAATGTTATTGGCCTCAAATCCTCATACAGTGTAAGAAGAATTTTTTTTTTTCAAAATACTTTGTATTTTTCTCCAAAATCACAGAATTCTGAGCAAAAAACTATTTCCGAAACATTCAATTGGAGAAACTTTGAAAGGCTAATGACTAAAAAGCTTTTTTACAATCTTTTTGGAAAACTTCAATAAGAATAAGAGATTAGAGGATTCCTAAACCCTTATGTATTCTGTAAGTAAAGCCAAATTTATTCATAAGAACATTCAATTTGCTCAACAAAATAACAAAAATCACGATAAAGTCTACTCTCTATAAAAAGATAGAGTAATGGATAAAATAAACTAAATATCTATCAAATATTAATGAATTGACTTTTAAACCAAAACTGAAGGAAAAACACATTTAAACTTTGACAAAGTATTTGAAAAATATTGAGAGTAAAGTAATTATTCAAAATTGAGACCTACCTTAATATGATTACCATTATTGTATGGATTGTATGCTATGATTTTTCCATATGTATTACAAGAAGGCATTGCTGTGCAGTTTGTTTTCCTATTTGTATTCGTCAGATGTTTCAATGCATTCAATTGCATACCATTACAACTTAAATCAGGAGTAAGTCCTTAAAAATATTAAAAGAATGAAAGGATTTAGAAATAAGTCATCTTTCAGTAATTGAAAAGAAAAAGTAAATTAAAATCATTTTCATATTTATGTCACTCTTTTTTTCATTTATATATTGAAAACTTTCTTATTTAGCAATTTTGTATTTGAAGTTTGAGCTAAACTTATGTGTCTCTAAAATGTTTTATTGAAATTATAGGAAGAGTTGTTCTTATGAATAACAAACACAAAAACTTAATTGAATAGTTTTTGTGTCGTTGAACTCCACTCTGATTTAGCGTATTTTTGTTATGAAGTTTGTATTTACAGGTTATTGAGAGAGGGATTCAATCAATATTTTTTTATTTACATTTCAAAATGTTGTAGAAAAAAGTTTTCGACTGATAAGTGACTGAATATGTATTAAAAATCGCAAACAGACTCTGAGTTAAAAGGTTTTTCTCACACAAACTTTAAGTCAAATATTGATCTGATTTTCAAATCACTGATGTATTGAATTATATGTGGAAAAAATTACGTAAAAGTTAAATAAATTGCATTGAAATGTATAACTGAGAAGCAAAATATAGAAAATTCTCAGTTAAGTTAAGTCAAAGAGAAAATAACGCGAATTGAAATAAATATTTATTTAAGTTTTATCTCTAATGTTATACAGAAGAGAAACTATAGCAAAAAAAGCGTAAATTATGAGCTCGTGATCAATAGCCAGAAGAAAAAGGGGAGAAAAAAGAGCAGAAAATATATAGAGAAATATCTCAACAATTTTCAAGAAAGTAAAAAATCTATAAATTGTTTAAAATGAAGATTTATTATACATCTGAAACATTAAATTTATTCACTTGAGGGCTAATAAATTTTTTTCTCACGTTATACTAATGAATATTTTTTGCCTACACTTTACTCTTGTTAAGAAAAATTCAATTTGTTATATATAATAAGGTTTACTTTGAAAGCAAATCATTAGCAAAGAATAGAGAATATTGTAATATATGATTGCTTTGAGTTCATAAGTATTAACAGAGCTATAAATCACGAATAAGTGAAAAGTTTTATTGAATCAAATTCTGTTGCGATATTTTAGAGACAAAATTTGAAGAATTTTTCGGAGAGTATTTGGGCGTTGTTTTTGCAGAACATTTTTTGCTTAGATTTTAATCTTTAACTAAGTCTTAGATTAATTATATGTGAATAGTCTTTATTTCTCACCGGATTCGTTGATCGAAGTGACGACATCTACGAATTCTTTGATTTGTTGATCACATTCATCAATCGCGTCAACAGTTAATGAGTTGTGCGAACTTTTGAGAAAAAAGTCAAAAATTTTATAGTTTTTATCTTATCTTTCGATTCCCTATCGAAGAGCTAAAGTCGAAAGAGCTCGGAATAAACTTTTAATTTTATAATTTAGTTTTCACTAAGAAAAAGAGTTAACCAAACAATTCATTCAATAAAATAGTGAAAACATTTAACTAAAAGTGTATTTTTCAACTTGAAAACCATCTTTCAATTCTGAAGTTAACATAAGTTGAGATAAAAATATTTTAAAGTTTGCGTGCATTGTATTAAAGTTGAGAAAATACATAAATTTGATTGAAAATCAAATAAGATATAAAGAGAATGATAATAAATCATTGTTTGAATGTGTATTCTTTCACTTTTCGAAAAGTTATGCATAAAAACTGAAATATGTTCGATATAATAATATTTATTATGTTAAACAATCGATCATTTCTTAGCTTATACTTGAAAATGTAAGTAACACTTACTTGTCTAGTATTGCTCTCGAATTGTTCGCACCTAAAAAACAGATCAAAATAAAGATGAAAGTTTTGAATTGAAAGAATAAAAAGAATTTGCATAGCTATTAGTTTTTAAGAATCAAGTCTATTATTCCTGAATGTGAAACATTCATATTTTTATACAAAAATAAAGGAATAATTTAATATATTTATGAGTGGGATATAACTTACCCTCAAAAATATACTTCTTATATGCTATTCATAATGAATGTTTGTGAAAATGATATCTTTATCATATATTTGATTTAATATTTTCTTATAGTTATTCGGATTGGGGTTTGTTTTCGGATCGTTTACTTTTTCATTATGTATGTCTATTGCATAGTAATAAATGATTGCATAAGTTATTCGATAGAAAATCTTATTATAAATGCTTAAATCACGCGATATATCTATATTATATGTCTTCACAAGACATCAAAACAATAGACATGAGTAATCATAATATTTTTGTCGCGAAATAGCGTTACGAAATTATGAGAAGGGAATAAAACTGTTTCGTTCGGATATTTATGGGGTTTTTATATCTGTTTCACTCAAATTGAAGCCATTTTAAATGCAATAAATATAAGGATAAGTTATGCAAAAGAGCTTTTTTCATAAATATTTATTTCTTAAATATTCATAAGTTGTAGAAACTATTTGTTATGAGACTTGTTTCAAAGTTTTTTCATATAATTGAAGTTCTCATATGTAAAAATCAATTCTTTATGAGATAAAGAACAAGATAAAGGCTAAAGTTCAGAAAACAGTTCATTAATTTTATATATAATACTAATATTCCTCAAATTCTACAATTCTTCACATTTGAAATTAATTTTTTTGAGCTTAAGGAAAATCGTATGACATAACCAACATTTCCATGTTTTATAGAAATTCAATTGACAGCAATAGACCGGTCAAAACATCTCCACATTTATAAAGAAAAATTTAGTTAAAATGAATGGGGAGCGGATCTCAGTAGAAGTGGTAAACCGTTTACCTTTCCTACCTGTAAGTACGGAGTTATAAATAAATAATATCATTTTCACATGTTTTTAAAGGTATCACGTCAAAATGTCGCAGCAATAATGTCGTGTCAATAATGTCGCAAACAATAATGTCGCATACCATTAATGTCGCAAACTATAAAATTACTCCAAAAATCCATAGAAATTGGATAATTCTTAAAATTTCATATATATATATATATATTGATATTTTATTGAAAGATTTATCGAAAGTACTTAAAAGAGGCCTAATTTAGTGGTTGAAAAGAAAATCAAACTTTTATTATAAGTTTTCTCCAAAGACCGATAAATAGCTCTTCCAGGTATTAATCTAGTGAAATAAACGTAGGGATGCCAAGTCTCCAGCTTTGATAACATATCTCCAGCCTTCAAATCAAGTCAAAGCTGGAGGTTGAAAATTTTTCCTTTGGTCCTCCCTTTGGTTTTCAGGCTAATGATGAAAAATTTTTGAAAATTATCCTTTGGTACCCCCTTTAAAAAAATTTCTCCAGCTTAGACTCCAAAAAGGGTTGGCATCCCTAAATAAACGCTTTTTAAGTATTTTTATCAGTTTTCTCCTCAAAAGTGTCAGTATCAATTATAAAGCTTGTATTAAACTAAGAAGTAGTATTTCATAAAATGTTTTAATTTCTTAACTACTAAAATTAAAATAAGCAGATGCCTCAAATTGAAAAGATAGATTTGAACCTTGAACAATTTTCCATTATATAGATATTTGAATATTTTGTAATTTTTGGTTCGCGACATTATTGGTTGGCAACATTATTGTTTACGACATTTTTGTTCGCGACGTTATTGGCACGACATTATTGTTGCAACGTTTTGACATGACATGACATGACATGACATGACATGGAACCGTTTTTAAAAGTTAGTAATAAATAAACATTATTTTAGTGCCTTTTTAAGAAATAGAGGTCATAAGTGAAGGTCTACAGGCACCCGCTCTACATTGGTTAAAATGACTCATAAGTTATTGTACATTCATTTTTGCAAATTATGCTCTCTTTTCTCTTTCATTGAGTATTTAAGTTTGGATTACAAAGAAAGGGTAGATATAGAGTGCAGCCAAAGTCTGTGTACAGTACTTATTATATCTTTCGTCTTACGTAATGTGAAAAAAGTCTTTTTGCATAATATTATTAAATTAAAATTAATTCAAGAAAATCAATAAAAATATTTACAACAAACAATACATATTTTAAAATAAACTAAAAAAACTTAAGTTCAAGTTTTTGTTGAGAATTTTAAAAATTTGACTGATGTTTGAAAATAATTTTATAATCAATAAATAAATTTTAATGAAAAACTTTTAATGGAAGTGAAAAAAGTTACTGTATATTTTTCTTATAGAAATATTTGTATGAAAAGAGAGTCTTTTATATTAATTTATTGAATTTATTTTATTGAATGACTCGTTAGCCATAAGCATAAAGCGGATCAAATTTTTTAAACATTTGAATATACTGTATAATTATGAGTCATTACTTACAGACAGTAACTTAAAGTATTTGATAAAGAGAACAAAAATATTGTATATATTGTTTAAAAAGCATAACTTATTATTATTAACTTTCTAATAGACTTTGATTTAGTTGACTCAATATTGAGTTGGAAAGACACCTTACGGTCAAGTCAATTATACCTCTCGCTATAATTTTAAACCCATTTTGAGAGCTTATTCAGAGTTACATTATTCCAAAAATGTATGGTTAAATACATGTATGGTATTAATGAATAAAGAAACTGATTTTATTGAGAAATCAACTGAAATTGATTAATAATTGAAACAAATAAATCTAGAAAGTAAGGTTTGGAATCTATGATAAACTTAAAATCATGTTTTGCGACAATAATCCTGAAATCGTGATTATGATAAAAAGCTGGGTATGAAGTACTCACTTAATGTTAATTCAAAATGTGTGAGCTCAACAAGCCATACAAATTACTTGTGATATATATTGATTGAATAAAGTCTCATAACTGCCAATATCTGTCTCTTATAAAGGGAAATGCAGAAAAAATTCTAAAGGGATTCCATATTGTCCTTAATTTTGCCAAAAAACATTCAATTTGATTGATTTTGAGCATTGACTTTTTGGGATGAACGTTCCCGGAATCTAATTTTTGTATATGAGATCTACTCTCAATACTAATTGAGAAATCATATATTTATTGTATATTAAATGAATCGGTCGTTTCCAAACTGAAGCTCAAAAAATTGCTTTCGAAGAGAAAGAGCACAAATTTTCTCTGCAAATCACTATTTATTGACTGGAGATTTCTTTTCCTGTTCTTGTATTTCACGATAAGATTGTGAAGACTTTTTATATCCCTTTTGCACTCATTCTTTGTCTTAATCTTTACTTATCGAGACTTTGCTTTTAGTCATATAATTAATTATTTGCAAAAATAATGCTTTAATTTCGAGAGAAAATAATTCTGTTTGAAAAAGAAAAGTTTTTTATCTCTTATACCGAAAGCGAATAATGGATTATTTTATTGATTCATAAAAATATATTCTATGAGTTGTTAGAATTTTCATTTATTATTATTGAGTGTGATTTCAAATAAAATACAAATGTCTTGCCTTTATTTTTATGGTTATCTCTTTCATCGAATTGATTTGATCTGATTTTGATGACAACGACAATAATAATCGCTATTACGACCAGCGAAGCAACGATTGCTATGAGAATACTTAGAAGAGGATTCACGACAATTTGATTGATACTTCCTATCGAATGAAAAATTCAAACATTCAAACAATTTTCAACAAATCATGTATATATGACAATGAGTTCAAACCAAATGAGCTCTATAGCATTTTAAATATTTTAAAAGCTCATTTGTGTCAACTTTTTAATCTTGTAAAACTTGAATTCTTCATCAAACAAATGGTTTGTCAAAATGTAAATATTAACTGTAGATTAAAGTTAATTTGATTTCATTTGACGCAGTTTTCTCCAAGTTTTTAGATAATTCAACTGTGTTTTTATGACAATTTTTCATTAGATTAGATATTTAGTCCATAACTATTGAACTCACGAGTTTTTTGCTATTTTTGTCTTATTTTGAAGACTTATTTCATATTCTATTTTTTCATTAGCTATTCAAACAAAATTAATCAAAATTTCATCTCAAGTTGAACTTTTTGTGAATTAAATATAAATTAAATGGAAAATTGTAATACTTTTCTACAGAGTAATAAAGCTTGTATATAATGAGTTGGATTGAGATATAAATGGATAGAGAAGTGAAAAATAATATTTTATAGTTGCTCTTAAATGAACTATCAATAAATAGTAAAACTTTTATTTTGTAAAATGAAATTTTGAAGCTATGTCTCAAAAAAGTTGACGACTCGGATCGATTGATTTATTCTATTTCCAAGCATTGAATAGACGAAAATATTTGAAGTCATTCTTACATTTAACTATTTGTTTCTCAGGAAACTGTAAAGTTTCAAAATGCTGAGATTGAACATTAAAACTTATTATAATGGATAACTTTGGAAATTTTTTATGAGTTAGTTTGAATTTTTTTCGGCAAAAAATTTTGGAAAACCAAATCTGTATAATCAAGTTTTGATAGCCTCTGAAAGCAATTTTTCAATCTGTTTGACTTTATAAAATGCTTGAATTGAATACCTTTAGCGATGTGTTTCTCAGGCGGCGAAAGTGTGACTGCAGAGAGGGATACCGTATGACTCCTTCCTTTGGCATTAACAGCATATATAACAAGAGTAAACTGTGTTCCGGGCATTAGATTATTAACTATGAATAGTGGTTGAGGTGAAGAGTGGTTTGAATGTAATTGTTCTGAACCAGAAGAATATACTTCTAAAAAGAAGTACTGATGAAGACCTCCGTCATCGCCTGCCGTGCATTCGATAAGCAAAGTAGTCATTGAGTGATTAGTTATCGCACAGTTTCGCACCGATTCGGGCGGACCTAATGGTCGACATAAAAATTTAAGGGTTAATGAGCCGTAGGTTTAGATAGATTTTGTAGAAAGATTTTCAGTTTTCTTCAATAATTAAGTTATAGTTCAGTAATTCTTTGTATTTTTTTCTTATAAAGTTTCTTATTAATAAAACATTAGTTAAAAGATATTTCTCTTAATTTCTACCATTAATTGAAAAGTTAACTATAAAAAAAAGTTTCATATTATAAAACTCGAGTTTTAAGTGCGTTGCAAATATTTTTAAACTCATTTTTTCATATAGTAATTCATTGAAAACTACAATATAAAAAATAACTTTTTTATCCATTAGATTTTTAAGTTAAAAGGTTAACAAATCAATAAATATTTCATAAATACTAGTGAATTATAAAAAATAACTATTTTTTCCTTCAAAGTATTATTAATAAATCATTAGACGAAAGATATTTTTCTTAATTTCTACCATTAATTGAAAAGTTAACTATAAAAAGAAAAGTTTAATGTTATAAAACTCGAACTTTAAATGCATTGGAAATATTTTGAAACACATTTTCTCGTGCAGTCAATCAATGAGAACTACAAAATAAAAAATAACTTTTTTATCCATTAGGTTTTGAGTTAAAAGGTTGACAAATCAATAAATATTTCATAAATACTAGTGAATTATTAGATTTAGAAAATGTTCACATTTTTAACTTTTTCTGTGGAAGAGCTGACTTAAGACTCTGAAAAAATAACACGTTTTCAGTTCAACGAACCATTGCTTCAATTATTTAACATTACAGAGAAAATAAACTTTTTATCACTTTTCAGAAATTATTAAATGTTTGAATACTAATAAAGAATATTATATATTCTGTACTTTTACTGAACTTATTCTGAATATTTTTCGTATGAAAATAAGAGAAAATTTTAGCAAAAAATGATCAGACATGAAACGAGATATGTATATCTCTGGAGAACAATCATGTCTGAAAATCTGTTATATAAAAGAATTGGAAAAGTAATAAAAAAAAGTTTTATTACTTTTTACACTCTTTTCAAAATGTTTTTACTGTTCCTAAAATTAATGGTTGGAAAAAATCAAAGGGAATGATAGTTGACATGCAATTTATATAAGAATGAGAAACAAGTTTTGAAAATTTAATCTAAACATTCAGAATGAAAAATATATTATTAAATCTTAAGAAAAAATAAAAACTTAAATTTGAGTCATATCTTGAGCTCTATCGAAAGTTTGAATTCTGAGCTCGAGTTTTATTGAAAACAATAAAAAAATATTGTCTATTCTATTTGCGAAGCTTTTCTGAACTGTTTTCGCTGAGCACAAACACATTGTTAAAGTAAGTTATAGTACAAAAGAGAAAATAATATTGTCCTAAACTCTCAATTCTATTCTTATACTTATTAAATGGAATAGAATTAAGAGTTAGGACAATATATCTCCACTTCTGTTGCTTAAGTTATACGTTGAGAAATACATTATATTCTAGAAGCAGAATAAGAGAATCGAGAATTAATGGTATGAGTGACTACTGACCAGCTGGTACTATAGTGTAGACACAGGGCTGATTCTGTCTTCCAATGCTATTCTCAGCCAAACATAACAATAGACCATAACTGTAACGAGTCTTTGGTGTGTAAGTGGCAATACTTGTTGTTAAGTTTACTGTAAACGATCGTAAATCAATCATTTCTGATGATGTATTAACAAACCATTTAAAGTCTAGTTTATCGATCGGTTCGGCCTCCAGTTCACATCGGATTTTGGCCGCTTCATTGCGAGCCACTCCATATTGATGTTTTTGACCAGATTTGCAAACAGGAGCGACTGTTATAAACGATTCAATATAAATATTAAATTTAACTTTTCTCAAACTCTAATAATGTTTGTTTCTTAATTAGTATATTTTTTGTTTATTATAGGTTTTCGTTTTCAAAGTATTGAGCCTTTTTACGAATCAATTCCGAATATTTAGTTTGTTATATAAATAGTAAGTCAAAAATTTAATCTAATTTGCAAATAATGCTCAAGGGATTAAAAATATAAATTGATAAAAGTTTCAACTGTCAAATATCTATTTACATTCGACTGCATAGTTCAAATCCGGAATCTTGTTGTTTATTTCTAAAATTTAAACTATAATTCCTCTTTAAAAAATGTTTGGTATCAAATTGAAAGTCATAATTAGGGCAAATTTTAAGATCAATTGCATATTAATAGCACGTCTATATCCGCTGCAGAGTTTTGTTTTAGTCATAGTCTGGAAATAATTTTGGTTTTTAGGAGAAAAGAGAAAACTATGTATAATAAAGCATTTAGCGGTTGAAGGGATCAGTTGATCTTAGATGATCAGGATCTTAGAGATCCATCAATGATATTTAAAAACTTGTGGACAACATTATTAGTTTCAAAAAAGTGGAAGAAATACATGAAAAGTGACCGGAAAATTCGAGAATCATTGATCATAAAAAAATATCTTAAGTTGCAAAAAAGTGAAGTAGAAGAGGCAAAATTATGGCCAATCTATCCGGAGGAAGAGAAAAAACTGTAAGAAAAGTAATAAAAAGCAAAAATGCGACAAACAAATGTTCGAACAAACTAGTCAAATTTTTTCTCAAAAATTCAAATAATTTTAGGTTCATTTTGCTCAGCATTTTTTTTTAATTACGGCAATAACGAAGTTACGGAAACAATTTGATTTTGAATATAGCATGTATGGGAACATCTGAAACTGTGAAACTTAAATCTATTCCGATACTTTCTATTAAACATTGGTTTGTTTAACCGAAATCTTTTTTCCAGACTAAGACTTGCTGTTCCAAAACTAAAGTTAGGATAGGGGTGGACAAAGACGTCCTATTAGAATACAGTTGGCTTTCAAATTTGCACTTACTATCACTTCCAATTTACTACTAAACATTTTTAAAAGAGAAGTTATAGTTTTAACTTTGGAAATAAAAAACAACATTTCGGGTTTTAAATATGCAGTCGATATCATGCTTTGTATTTATTAATTTTAAATAATTTTTGTCTTAAGTGGTGCCTCAGAGCTTCAGTGCCTTTAGTGATTAAGATTCCATTAAAATTGTCAATTGAATGCCAACAAATTAAAACATGTTATCTCAAAAAATCACTTTTTGAGATTTCTTCTGAATCCATTAATTTGAATCATATTTAATGTAAATTTAAAAATTCAGAGAACGTTTCAATGGAAAAACTTAGAGAAATTGAATAATTAAAGTTTATTAATAACACAAGTTATATTTTGAAGCATAACTTTGAATATATTTTTCTCGTTTACATACATTAAGAGATAACATGTTTTAATTTGTTGACAGTCAATTGAGACTCAGAATATTATCAGAACTCAGTTCTCTTTTTAATAAGAAACCGCTTTTGAATTATTTAAGACATATGATTGAACTTGAAATTTCATTCAATTGTTTAAATATTTTTAATTATTTATTTATTTTCCTTTTTTATCAATTCAAACTATTGAAAGAAATTTGAAGTTGAGTAGAGTTTTTCTCAATCATAATGTTCCAACTCATTCATATGCGGTTTTCTATTAAAATGAGAACTGAGTTCAGCCTTTGATAAGAAGTATTTTTCTGACTCTTATATATTTCAGTTAATAGTATTGAAAACTTGAGTATTGAATATGTTTCAGGTGACTTTTTTTGTACTTTAAATTGAGCTATAACTCAGATAAATTATCTGAGTCTTAATTAACTATTTTATCTATACAAGAAATAAAAGAATTCTGAGGTTACATTTTTTCATAAATTATTATACCAGAGTTCTGCAATTTTTCTGTTTGTCACTAATATTTGTAAAAGTATTATTCTATACTTCATTTTTATGTTGGGCAATAAAATTATAGTTCAAAAGCACATAAAACTCTCAAAATAGTTATCACAACTAGAGCTTCTTTTAGGTGGAAAATATTCGATGTGAAAAATTCCTGAAATGCATCATTAACTCAATATTGTAAATAACATGCACTTATATGTTAAAAACTTGAGTTAAATAAAATTTACAATTTAATTAACGAGAAAATTGTTATCTCATTTGTTGATTGAAATAGAGCGAATTTTAATTATCTTGTACAGTATGAAACATAGGCTCGTTTTGTTGAACATATTAAGTTTAGAAAATTGTTTCTCAAACTTTGAAACTGTAATAAATTAATTGGTGTTGATTCTTATGCTACAATTATTCATCTGCATTATAATTGTTGGTTTTAAATTAAGTCCTTTAATTTAATAATACTGTAAAACAATACCATTTACTTTTTAAAAATGCCTCAATCAATACACAGTATTTTATCTAAAAATTGAAATCAAATAAATTTTTGAATCACTTCAACTGAGTAAGTAATCATCTTTTCAAGCTTTAAAGATTCGTTGAATTATATCTTGAATTTAATTAATTGAATAAAAATTGCAATGAAGTGCATACTTATTGAATCAAATATTTAATGAAATTGGATTTATCTTTGAATTTGATATTTTCAATGATTGAATTGATTGATAATGATTTTAATGTACACACAAATAGATATTTGACTTACAGTTAACTTTAAGATCGATGGCATCACTGATAGCCTCCCCCTCATCATTGAAAGCCACGCATTGATATTTTCCTCTATGAGTTCGTCTCACTTTCTGTAATACTAGTGATTGATTTGTGACAATGACTCCCATTGATTGAGAACTCAACAAAGACTTTCCATTGAAGAGCCACAAGACTTCTTTGATCCATGGATTGGCTTTGATGTGACACTCGAGGAATACATCACTTCCTTCACGTATTGAATCCTTTTGAATGTTTGCGCCAAACGATAATGTGATTTGTGGCGGAACTGAAAACAAATCAATTCCAGTCATGAAAAGCAAAAGTTTATTCTTCTCAATCACTTACAAATATCATATTGAATAGAAAATATAAATTATATTTCATTCAAATTGGAGTCAAAAAGTTTAGAGTTCATCTCTGGATAAAAGTGGTCAATAGAGGCTCAGAAAATTTTCCTCAATTCCTTTAATGGCTATCAATTTAAAGTCTTAGAATATAAAGAATGTCAGATATAGTGTTGGGTCTGTTATCCTAATAATCATTTGTTTTGATAATAATGTTTTTTATATCGATTATCTATACATTAATAGCCATTTAAGAAATCCAAAAAATTATCTCAACCTCTATTAATCATTTTTATCAGATTCAAAGTTTTGTTTAAAGTTATGCCGAAAAGTATGAGAAAAAACTTAATTAATTAAGTAAAAACATCTCATGTATTGATTTTTATTTAAGAAAATATTAATAACTGTAAACTCAAAAATATTAAATCATAATTTGTGTTAAAAAAATTTGAGTCGAATATTATAGTTTGGATATTATTTATTGAATTTTATTTTTATTACTCTTATTGTTCATAGTTTTATATAATAAAAAAACTTGGAATAAATAATAAACTAGTAAAAAAAGATAACATACAGTGAACAACAAGAATACGTCCGTCCTCTAGACTTGAGTGAGGCATCGGTAGATTGTCTGCTCTACACGACAGATGTTTACCGTTGTCTTCGACCGCAGGGACAAAAGAAACAACAGAGAAAGTAGTGTTTCCATCATTGATTACACTGTCTCTAACATTGTTAATACGATTGGATCCCTTCCACCACGAGATCTGAGCTGCCGGTCTCGAGCCCGTCGATCGACACTGCAATTCAGTGCGCATTCCGGCCACTAATGGACGCATTGGTGTTGCAATCAATACATTCAATGGTTTTACTGTAAAAAAGGATAGAAGTCTTTAGAAAATCGAAATTCCGATAGGAAAAGAAGATCACATAATGAATTTGAGTCATAAAAAGTTTTCCACTCATTCTTGTTGTTCATTTGCTTCTCAGTCGTTCAGCTATTTTTTTCTTTCTCATAAACAAGTGAAACATTATTGAACAGTAAAAGCCCGTTATAATGAACATTAATAAAGGATAATATGCTTTTTGCATATCTAAACATATTTATTGAAAGAGTAAGTTTAAAGTGAGTGAAAGGCAATTCCTTTCACTTGATTTGTGAGTTCCGTATAATTGAATGCTAAACAAATCTGAGGTTCTTTCAAGAATGTGATACTTGACTGTCAGAAAGAAAGCAGTACTTAAGCATTTTATATAACATTCAAATACTGTATGCATTGATCGATACAAAATTTGTGATTTATAGATTAACTTCATCAGACATTTAATGTAACAATGCATTGGTTTCAGTCATTCAGAGCGAAAATATTATCTCAAGTTCGAAGAGTTGAGATAAAGCTCAAACATTTATAACCCATTGTAACCTGAATAATGTTTTTTCATTCATTTTCTATCAAAATATAAATATAATATTGAAATAAAAAATGTCAATTGAAAAATCAATTAAAAGATAGATTCTATCTTTTCCAATGCTATTAAAGCTCTCTTAAAAATGGAGTCCTTATCAAATATGGTAATTTAAATTATGCTGAATTTAATTTTCACTAACTTATGCTTATAAATAGGCACATAGTATTAATATTATTCTTCAAAAACATTTCTCATCATTGACTACGGCTTTATTTTTGGTTCTCAAGTGTCTCACTCTTTTAATGAACCGAATAATTCAAAGAGATTTTCTATCATAAAGTTTTCTTGAGATTTTCTGCAAAAAATCCTTTTTTTAGACTGAATGACATATAAGAGTTGATTTGATAAAATGGAAAAAACTATAGACTTAATGAAAAACATTAATATAAAAATTGAGAATTTGAAGTTGACACGAAATGAGTTTGACTGCTTTAATTTATTTTCTCTCCTCATGTCTGATTCGTGTTTGGATACAAAAATCATAAAGGATTGAACTTACAATTCATGTCCAGTACAACGGAACTGCTGACCGGTTCGCTTAGATTGGTATTCGACGCACGACAAGTCAATATCGACATGAAATCAGTTCTATTAAGATTACGTAAGTTTAGCTCATTTCTGACTAATCCGTGCGGTCCTGTTGTGTAAGATTCGTCTATTAATTTGCTTCCGTGAAACCAAATAACTGATGGACTCGGCTTTCCTAAAGTTATATTAATAGATATGCTTTAATTAAATTTTTTCCTTCTTTATATCACTTATCGATAATAAAGAGGTTTTTATATGAAGACTCAAAGAAGAAAATAATCAGCTTTCCTATTGTTGCTTTTTGTCAGTAGTTGTTTATCAAAGAGATATAATTCAATTTAGAAATGTTCACAAAACTGATACCAAAATTATTGTATTGTGAAATATAAACTCAAATTCTCACCATTGATTGATATTCTATATCCAGCTTAAGAATAACATGTTTTCTTTTTTTTATTAATTCATGGTTAAGCTTGAATTTCTCAAAAACTGTAACTTATCTTTTGAATTTAAATAGAAATTATATATATTTTCATCCAATGTTTAACTTGGACTATGAGAGCATCTTATAAATAGTTATTTTAGTTGCAGTTTATCCAACAAAAAATGCACATTTTTTCAAACATTTTCCCGAGAAATATTTCCAATATTACAATTTTAACAGAATAATCTCATGGATATGTGAAAAGATATGTTTTTAGCTTTTATTATAATTTTGTTTTCAAGAGTTTATAATTTAATAGAAATGATTGTTTTTATATATTTAAACTAATTGTTAGAAGTCTTTCTCTTACAATGTCTTATATAAAAAGAAATTGCCTAAAGAAATGTCAAAACAAAGATTTAGTTGTCGTAAAAAGCAATTGACAAAACTTTGGTAACTATTGTGTACACTAATAGCGAAACAAACAATTTTTTCATAGTTGTCATAGACTGTAAATACGGTCAAATCATAATCTATTTATAGAGAGAATAAAAATAAATTAGAAAAATATGTATACTCTGTATTTTAAATAAAATCGAAAACTTCACTGAAAAACACTTGTCTATAAGCTATTAAAAGAAAAATATAAAGATTGAGGAAAAAAGCTTTGTTGGAAAAATCTTAAGAAATAATAGAAACATTTTTCTTATTTTAATCTTTTGATATTATAAGATTAGACTGTATTGCGATTCTTGAACTGCAATATGAATCCTTTCAGAGGTCTCTTCATCTCTTTCCTCATATTTGAGCCCTTTTTATATTGATTTGTTGCCTGTCATACACTTATACAGCGGGAGAGATGTTCTTCATTCTGACGACAACTATGATATGTATTAATTCATGCGAAAAAATATCTTATCTGAACACTTATAGCGAGGATTTCTGGCGATGGGTTTAGAGTAGCATTAAATGGGTTTTAATATTGTCACTTTGATATCAAGAATATTACTGTAGAATATTCTTCTGTTTGAGAAGATATGTGAAGACGTATATGAATATATAGTTCACTATATTTGATGACCCCTTCGGGCAAAATCATGTGGAAATATATGTTTAGAGCTCGAGATAGTGAGACATAATCTTAAAGTTTTTTGTGTTTAACATCAAGGGATTCAAGTGAAAAGAATACATTTTTTATTTAAATTCAAATCATTGCTGATTAATAATATTCAAGATTAATGTTAGTCATGAGACTATAATCTTTTGATTTATTAGTTGTTAGACTTATATTAATGGGTTTATGCCTTGCTTTCTAACAATTAATTATTATTATTTTTTATAGTCAGCTTCAGTTCTAGTTAAAAGCGTTGGATTTTGTGAATAATTTAATTTAAATTTCGCTTTAAGTCAATTATTTGAGATGAAAAGCTTCACGTATCAAAGGATTTATTATAGCTTTGTTTATCACTTCAAGTGATTTCCTTTTAGGACAAAATATTAAATTTAAAAAGTCAAAAATTTATTATAAATTAATTGGCGAAGTGTTATACCTAATAAAAAGTCATGAGATTTTTATTTGTAGCCAACTATTAATTTTTCTAATTATCAAAGAATAAATATTTGAATTTTGAATATTTGAAAATGAGGTCACAAACAGTAATTGCGAATTGAATGGTTTGATAATCAGAAATATTATTTTAACCATCAAATAATCAAAAATATTCTCAATTTTTCAAAGTTAAATATTGAAACAAATATAAATTACTTGAAGTCATTTATCCTTCAACTTACTTTCCAATGGTATTTAATTGAAATTGATTATAAATTTTTGAATTTTTTCTCAGTAATATTGATATGTTTGATGAAAAAAATGTGAGCAATAGTAATGGTAAAATTTCATACCTCCTTCCGCTTCGCAAATGAGGAGTACTTGAGAATCTTCATCATAAGGTCCTATTACTCCATCCAACCTCTGGCCTTCCATATCCATTATCAATACTTCTTTTGGAGGCACTAAACATGAATTATATGAGGAAATAAGTCTTAATTTAGTGGTATTTATTATTCTATATATCAAAATAACAACTCTATAGGTATTTGATTGAGAATGTGTTGTATTTCGTACATTAAAGAAAAAGACTACGGGTTTAATATCTCCCGTTTTGACCCGAAGACTTCGGTTTTTGAGCACTTAAATATACTTTCGTAAATTTACAATAAGCTAAGAAGTCAAGGTTGAACAGCATTTTGAAGAAGATTACAAAATATGTCTCATTAAATTTTATTTTAGATTTAAACCTTTTATGTTTAAATATTTTTATATTAAAAGTTATAGAATTGTGTTTATAGCAGGGCTTTTATTTGTTCAGATTTCGACTGGACTGTTCAGATTTGAGACAGTTCTTCATCTGGACGCGTAAATGTCCACATTTCTAAGTCAATAACCATTGCAGAGATATAGTTAAGCGATTGGCACGTTTTGTTTTATGGACCTTATGTAATGAAATGCTAATCATGGCAAATAGATAGGCCAAATGAAGTAATGAGTTGTCTTTTAGAAATTTTCAAATTGAGTAAATTTTCAGCTCTCTTATTCAAAGATTTTAATTTCTACAAATTATTGTAAAACTATTTAACTAAAAGAATTATTGTGTAAAAAAGCTCCTGCTCTTGAAAGGTTCTGAGGATCAGAAAAAATTTCAATCTAGCCCTTGGGCCACTTTATGCGCATCACTGATATATTTAATGAATTGGATACGAAGGATGAAAACTGAGATAATCAAATTTTAGGCTAAATCAAAGTGTCCAGTTACTAGACATTCCCGGATCCAATTAAATTCTTCGGTTTTCAGTCAAAAAAATGATAACACCCGTAAAAAATACTAGAGTTCTCCGTCTATTAAAATATTTTGTTGATTGAAATTGAAGTGAATTAAGCTCAAATATTGATTAAATGTTTTGATAAGGATATTTACAGGCTCTCAACCCTTAAGATAAAAATCTTTACTGAGCACAAAATCATGATGAAGATATCATAAGATTAAATTTCTGTTTATAAAGGTCATAGTTCATCATTTCTGATAATATAAAATTTATCATTATCTTAAATAACAAATTTTATTATGGTTTTCATTTTTAACTAACATTTAAAAGAAATTTTCATTTTTTAAGAAGGAGGAGAAAAATAAAATATATAATGATTTTAGTAACCAAATGAGTTCATTAATTACCGGTAACATTGAGCGAAATGAGCACATTTTGTGTTCTCGACTGTCTATAATCGACTCGACACCTGTACTCTCCAGCATCTTGTGGCATAACTGGATCTATCTTAAGCATTGGTGGAGTGAGTGATGTATCAAAAAAGAATCGTTTGACCAATTCATCTGCCGGAGAATGTTTTGATTTTGATAATGGATTATTGCGTGCGTCCACTCTATAAATAGGTATTCCTGTATCTCCTCTAAACCAAAGCACAAGTGAGACCTCACTCTCGCCCCAAATGGATGTATTGCACGGAAGAGCTATTTTTCCACCCGCCACTGATTGCAATTCAGATAAACCTGAAAAATTATCATTTAAAACATATTATTATTACACCTCATCAAAGCTATTGAGAAAATTAATTTAATTAAAGTAGACATTAGTTTTTGTATCTCAAACATTGTAATTCAAAATTCAAAAAAATTTTTAACTCTTAGAATTTTTATAATTCAACAAAATTTATATTTTGTATTAAATGCAAAATTCAAGACGAAATCCGAAAATCTATTCGATGTTTCCAAATGAACAATAGTTAAAAGCTCTTGAAATTTTTTAAGATGATTTGAAAATTTATTCAATTTAGAGCTGAAAATAATATTTTTGTGAATTTATGTCAGAAATTGATAGCTTTGACGTCGAAAACAAAACTCATTTAAGATGAATAATGTTATGGCAAATATTGGACTCTATGAGCGAATACATTGATTAACATTTAATAGAAAAATATATAATAGAAACGAATAGACAGATATAATATTATCTGAATGTTAATCTGTCACAAACAGAGAACTAACTCATAAGAAGAAATGAGAGCAAACATTACCGATATAGTGATGAGAGATATTAGTGGACATAAAATACTAATCGATGAAAGGATATAAGAAAGAAAATCTTATAAATCCATATCAACTCATTAATGGTGAAAATGTTTACAACATTTTATAAATTATTTATTGGATAAGTTTTGAAGTATTTCATAACTAGTAAAAACTTTAAACTTATGCAGTAAAATGTATTGAATATCATTGTCATGATAGTAATCAAGAAATTATCAACAATTTTCTGAAGAATTTTAATAAAAAAAATTTCTAGCTTAAAAAGATTCTCAAAATTCATTCAATTTAGCATAAAATTGTGTATATTTTTTTATAATACTCAATAACTTGATATATGAATCAAACAAAAAATCAATTGTTTAATGAGAAAATGTTTATAAAACTTCCTTCTCATCCCAAATGAATTCCTTAGTATTTTCTCAACTTCTCAATAAATTTCTAATTGAAAGTTTCAATTAATTTTCTTAATGCAATCAAAACTAACTCAATCTATTAGCTAAATATAGTTCTTTAGATATCTTATCCATTACTTATACGCTTATCATTGAAGATATCCATTAAAGTGAGAGATAGATAGAGGAAAAAACTTGTTTGAAATACATCTAGAAATAAATCAGAAGAGCATTTTCTACAAATTAAAACTCAATCCTTTAGAAAATGAGATAATTCAATTTAAGTCAAACTCGAAGATGAAAAACTAATTTTCAATGTGTTTTACACTCTTTCACAGAAAAGTCTTAATTCAATTATACTTAAGTACTTTTAATATTTAATTCTATACTTTACGGGATTTGGTTCTAAATAAGATAACATTTATTGTGTATTCTATTCGTTCAGTCAATTAAGTGATTCTGAATTATTAATACGTTTACATTGAATCTCAACACAGAATAATACAGAATTTGATAAAGAATTACTTTCACTTTCGAATCTCATAAAAGTTTGTATTGATTAGATTTTTTTCTTATGAGTGTTTTTATGTAGAAAATTATCAATAGATCTTCAGATTCATATTGAATCAAAAGAAAGAAAATTCTCATAAAACATATTATAATACTTTCTGAAGCAGAAGAAAATATCAGATATTTTTCCACAGTATTCATGAAAACTACTGCACATTATTTTAATAATAAATATATGAAAAGCATTTTTTTCTATCGTGAATGAAAAATGATTTTGTCTTTTCAGCAAATAGTCAGCGATTTCACAGCAGGAATCATAACAGTATTCAGACATTAGATTTGATGGGATTTATATAATAATAAGTAAAAAAGTAGTTAATAGTAGACAAAAACTTTTTGACACAAAAATAAATAAATTTAGATTAAGAAATGACATGTTATTAAAAAATAATTCATGAAACACTTAAACAGTTTTGAATTAATGAAACATTAATTTTCATTTTTGCTTAAATACAAATAAATCTGTTTTCACATTAAGCTAAATGAAAATTTGCTCAATTCTTCTCTAAATAAAAATGAAAATAAATTTCAATTAACTCAAGAGTTGAATTATTTGAATAAATTTCTTCCATTAGTTTTTCGGTTGTCATCGCTTTTCAGTTATTTATTTAAACTAATGATAGTTTAAAACCGAAATTAAACTAAAACTTAATATAAATCAAACTTTTATCAAAAATGAGAAGTTTTATCAATTGTCTCAAATAAGACTTGGGGTTGAATTTAAACTTTTGCAAAATAAATAAAGTCAATGAATAGCTTGAAAATTCTCATTCAAAGTTGACATTCGCTTAACTATTAAGTCAATAGACAAAAGCAAACAATGAATCAAAAAATATAACTTTTTATTTAATAATATTAAAGTTACAGAAAAATAGTATAAAATTTATTGGATTTTGAAATGAAACAAAATTGTTCGCTTAAGTCGTTTTCATGCTTAATATCCATAATATTTTTTGGACTAGAAATAATCCATAATTTGATGATTAAACAGTTTTCAGTACTTATGTAAAGAGATGAGAAAAAAATTGGAAAAAGTTTGAAAAAGCAGATAAAGCATATTTTTCAAGCTCTTTATATACGAATTATTTTGTGTAAAATATGCTCTTTTTATTGATGACACATTTTAAGTGTCACAAAAAAAATTATTTTAATGACTAAAGGAATAAACGTATTATAAAAAGTGTCTGTTTTTAAGGAAAAAAAACTTTATTAAAGTGACAATTGATAGCAAAAAATTTAAATAAAGCATTAAATTTGAAATATTATGTCACGTAAAACGCATAATTTTTTTTAACTAACTCTTAAAAAATTTCATTTTTTCCTTATTCTCCTTAGTTTTATGCGTTTATTTTTCTTATAAACTTTTTTATATATAAATTGTTGAATAGTTAGGCGTGAAATTGCATAAAGAATAGAAGTTGATAACAAAAGCATTTTCAGATTATTTTAATTTAAAGAGAATTATATGCATGAATAGTATGAGAAACATATTTTATTTTTCTAATGAGTTAAATAACTTTTGTAGAAATGCATTCAAGACTAGAGCTCGACAGTGCGGACCGTCATTAATCCAATAGATCTTATCTATTGAACAGTATATTTTATACAAAAGTGTACAAATAATGTTCATAAACAAATTATCGGACATCAACAGCTTGTGCGCCAAACAGGATAAGCGCCAGTAAAAAGTCATTCGAGAATTGGGTATTCGATTGAACGTGTACTAAAATTTGATACTAGATTTTATGGTATAAGTTATTTTTCCGGTATTACAATTAAATATATCCTATCTTTTAGCCCTGGACTTAAGGGTCAAACAGTATTCGAGATATTCGAGTTTGAAAGTGAGAAATTCTAATTTCATAAAATATTTTGTTTGTCAAATACTGTCAGATTTAGTATTTCTCATGAATTTACCAAATTTTGGTCAAACTCTCGAATAACTTGACTGGGCCTATGCTAAGTGAGGCTTATGCTAAGGCAGTACGATATACTTGGGCTGAAAGATATCGATTTATTCGACGTTATTTAGTTGACTTTTGGGTGAGAAAAAGGAGCCGTTCCGTTCGTTCGCTCTACATTACATTGGAGCTCAAGATGCAACTGTTTATTTGCACTCTAAAATATTGTAAAAATTATTTTGATTATGCTTTCCAAAAATAATAAAAATCAATATTATATAAATTCATGTAAACCTTGTGTGTTATTTAATTACAGCTTTCGTGGATAACTTATTAAATTCATTATTTATCTGATAAGAAAATATAACATTATTGGATATTTTTATAAAGCCTTTCAAAGTTTATTTTGAACTCACAGAAAAATCTGTTTGTTAAATGGAAGTACCAGAAGATACGTTTATTCAATGTACTATTGGGTACTTCAAAATATGTATCCATTATTCTGGAAATGTTACGTATTAATAAAGGTTTGAAACTCATAATTCAATACTTAATTATTACTTATCATCATTCAATACAATTTAATCATTCAAAATATACTGTTTACTTATGTTTAATTTTTATCTATCACTATATTTTCCGGGATCTCCGCATATATATAAGTCCTCAATAGTACTGTATTTCAAAAAAGTGAAAGTTTAATTTAATGAAAATTTAATTAAAGAAAAATTTAATTTAAGAAAAAATGCACTGAATCTCTAAGTCAACACTATTCAACATTCTGTTTATCTTTTATCTGATTATCTTTTGTTACATGAAGTATTGATGTTGAATGATATAAAAATATTGAATGAAATAATTTTCAAATAACGATTTCTTACAAATAAATCAGATTTAAAATGATAAGAGTATGAAATATGGTTTTATTACTATAAATACATCAATTTTATTTAATTTGCAAAAAATTCAAACTGCAAACTCTTAAGTATTTAAAAGAGAAGAATTCAATTTTTGAGCCTCTTTTGAGTAAGCATTTATCAAAATTGTTAATTAAATTAAGGATTGAGTTGAAATACTTCAATCAATTTCAATATATTTTAAACGAAGAATTTATTAATCAAACTTGAGTTGAGACCACTTCAAACTGATATATAGTTTTCTCTGATTTAATTATATCACAGTTTATATAACTATATATTGGAAAAATAGTACACATTTGTGTCAAATAAGGCCAAAGAAATAGACAATTACTAAATGATAGTAACGTTAACAAAACGCTTTCTATTCCCTAATAAATATTGGTTAGACTTTTCGCAGACAAAGAAGACCCCAAAAACAGATAATAAAACGAAGTATTATACAGAAAAGAGTTGACACAATTCAATGAAAAAATTAAGACAACTAAAGGACGTGAGAGTGTGACATATAAATAACTAGTGATGTGATATTATAATTTTATCAACTTGAAACATGTGATTAGTTTTAGATAACTTACTTTCATATTCTTCAACACTTTCAGTATAACTTTAATAACTTATAACTTTTTGAAAATATAAAATTTTCAATTGACTGTCTCAATAAGAGAAAGCTTAGATAATTATTTTAACAACAATCAGACTTTTCAAGAGTATTAGAGATCATTGACTTCTGTGTTTCAAAACTAACACAATTTCAAGAAATTTTGATAGCATTGATTCTAACAAAGGTTCAGAAATATGGAAAATTAGTAATTTTAATACTCTATTAGCAATTGAAAAGTGTTCATAAGGACGGACAGACAGACAGAAATGGCAAAACTGGAATCTATCTTAATAGGAGTGAAAAATGTCTTTTGTAATAAGCGATTTATTGTATTCTATATGTCGCACACGTTTGACATTTCTATCTTCTCGCGAGAGATAACAACTAATAACTTGGTGTGAATTAAGACAACTAAATAAATAACTCTTTCAGCTCTTCCAACACAACGCTTTACTATCAGAGAATCCACTGTTAAGTGACTTATAAGAAAAAAAGCGTAAAAAGAAATAAAAATCCAGAAATTATGACCAAAATATTAGACACTAATTCATTGTTGATCTATAGCTGGATCACAATCTCTAGTGTTATATATTTTTCTATCGTTTTCGAAAACTTTTGTTTCTTATCAGAGAAGTTGACTGAAAAAAATTTCTTTTATTTTTCACTTTAATACTCTTATTAAGTTTTAGTTTTTTGTGTGTATTTTTTGCTGTGTTTGAGATCTGTTTCTCTACTCTTAATTCAATTTATTTTCCAGAATTCCTGAATCGCTATTCAATTTGCTCTGAAATTGAGAAACCATTTCATTGAATAAATGCATACTTTTTCGGAATATGTCTAAAAAATATAGATTGAAATGAGAGAAACTTTGATTTTAAAACCTTATCATTTAAGGTAAACATAAAAATAGTGGAATCAATGAATTAATTTTTCCAAAAGAAAATCCAATTCAATGCCCTCTTATTTGATGAATAAGAAAGAAAAAAATAAATTTTGTCCTCTTCTCATATATAACTCATTTCTCTTTTGATTCTTCGGGTTTTACGTTGCGTTTGAGATTTGGTATCATTTTTATTGAAAGTTTCACTGAAGCGAACCTAAACCACAATCAATCTTTGAAAGGCCTAAACTTTCTTCAACTCTCTATTCCTTCTCTTTCTTCGTTTAACTTTTTTCTCCTTGAATTTGCTTTATTTTTCTGCTCTATTTTTTGTTTTTCTCTTTTTCTATCCCTATCTATCTTTGATTCTCGATCTGCTATTCCTTAAACTCATTCTCTTCTCTATTTTCATTTATTCCTTCTTTGTTTCATCAATTCTTACGACTAATTGTATCTGAATTTTTTGTTTATAGACTCTGATCGCAAATCACATTCGCGTTTCACTAAAACCGTAACACTATTTTCGCTCGCGTTTAGTGAAGCGGAAATAGTTTTTCGCTACAAATGATTCATGATTTTGCAGAAAAAAATTTCTTTACCAGAAAAAACTAATGATCAGAGTCTTTAGAACCAGAAAAAAATATTAAAGTTTTCTGACTTTTTTCTAACTGTCGAAACACTTATAATCATTTCTAGGGGTTTATCTGTTTATTAACTTTAAACTTTTTATGACTATTGTATTGATTATAAAAAAGGTTTTCTACAAAAACATAAAGAACCAAAAAATTTCTGCTAAATTACTGTTTTTTCCTAAAGCTTATCTGAAACTTATTTTTGTTAATACATAAAAAAAAGTCCCAAAACATTTGGCTTAATTTGAATTAATTCTCGCCAAAGGATTAGAAATAATTTTCCTTATTATTCAGTTACAAAACGCACGCTTTAGTTATTATTTTGTTTAAAAGACTAATAACAAGAACTTTCTTCTATGGATTCACTTAACTATATGAAGAAAATTTCTGTTTTCAGAGAAAGAAAAGAGATCAAAAAGAATAATATCTCTCTATTCAAGAAAAATGAAATACAGAAAAGATTTTAATTCTTACACAAAAATTAATTACAGAGTAATTTTGAAGACTTCTTCTCTTAAATGCTTTAATTGTTACACATTTTTCTAGCATTAATAATAAGCTCTTTATTTCTTAATGATTTTATATAGAAAAATATTTAACATTAGTTTTAAAAAGAATTTAGAGAAAGAGAGAGAATAGGTTTATGTGAGGAAAACATAGCAATTATTAATTGAATTTTGTTATTCATTCATGCATTTCACACAACACATTATTTAAATGAAAGAGAATCCAAAAGGAAAGTATAGAACGAATTGCAACTGAAATAAACAGGAGTAATGTTAGGTTCAAATTAATTTCATATAACTTTTTCGCTTAACATTATTATAATAACTTTTGTTATGTTCAAAATTATATTATGTCTCCATTACAATACTTAACATTTTAAGGAATTCAAAACTCAATAATTTTCTATATTTTAAATATAGTTATCAAAAGTTTTCAATCAAAAATCAATTATTCATTCGATTATTTTTGGCATTTATGGAAACATGAAATTTATGGCTGAAATAGTTTTTAAGATATTCTTAAAACTAATCAAATCTTAACTGATTATAATTGTATTGAATATTCTATTAGTCGATCGATATTTTTCATAACTTATTCATAAAGATTAAGTAATAGTTTTTTCTCATCCAATACAAAATGTTCAGATGATTAGTATGTTTTATATTGAATATGTTTAATATGTTTTATATTGAAAATATTAATTCTAAATGGGATTATCATTTTATAATCCTATTATACGCATGTCAAGTGAACTTATACCTAATAACTATTTAATTCTAAATTTATGAAAGGCTTACGAACAAAATATTATATAATATAATATTTTCAAAAACGTCTCTATATTTTCTACATCAATATAAATACGAGTTAGAGGTGTACAAAGTGCCCAAATGTCCGGCCCGAACCGGCCCGACTTTTCTGGCTCTTCAGCCCGACCCGGAAAAGCCCGATTTTTTAAGTCAGGCCCGGCCCGAGCCCGACCCGAAACTTTGCATTAACAAAAAATTCGCTAAATGTTATACAAGTTTCTGATTCAAGTCTTCCATGAAATAATAGAGATTTAATGAAGTTTTATACAGTTTAAATTCGATGTAAATGCAAAGCAACACATTACAAAATTCCAGAATCAAATTTTATATTTCAATAAACTCTCATTCTTGAGAATTTTTTGACCTTTTCTAGAGTTCGAGCTTTTTCAGGCAGAACCTTTCAACCCGAACCGGTCCGACTTTTTTGCCTCTTCGACCCGACCCAAAAAACCCGATATTTTCAAGCCAGGCCCGAACCCGATGTACACCTCTAATACGAGTCTCATCTCATACCTATCAGAAAGTTAATGCAATAAATTTTTTCTTGTTATGTTAGAGATAAGTTTCAAGCAATAACTTATTAAAGCTTCTGTATTCATGTTATTCATGCATTGTTTCTAACTTTTGAGCTAAATTTGCTATATTTCTTATTTCTATAATTGAATTTAATCACAACATATTATTATAAATCAGTTTATTATTTTTCATGAGCACTAATTTGCAAATTTATAACCCCTATCATTATTATTATGCGAAACTAATTTACTGCTATCACTAAATAAATTATTTTCGGAGCTTAAACCTATTTAAAAGCCAACAGTTTAGGAAATAAAGGAATATTTATTAGGGTATAAACTTTCATACAGACTAGAATTGCATTTTAGAAACTTAAATCGAGTCTAATTTTCTATATTCTGATACACTGTTCATAACAACAATTTTATTTAATTATTCAATGTATGGCGAAGTGTCTCAGAAGAAAAATAAAAATTATATTTCAATTTACCTGAATTACAATAGATTTTATTTGTGGACAAATAGTTAATTTTAAATACTGTAAAAGCTTATTATTGAGCTTAAAATAAAACGTCATATGTAGTGAATAGATTTTTATTGTTAGTTTAAGCTTGTCTGAAATCCTTCGAGCTTACTTATTAGCCTAATTCAAGCTCAAGTTTAGACAGACTTAGGGATCATGCACATAGTACATACTCGGTCAAGGGGAGGAGGGGTCAGTCAAAAGCGTACAAGAACGTGTACCTCCATAGGAATAACGTTATGATAAAGCGTACAAAGAGGGGGTAGGGGTCTGAAAATCACCTGAAGCTGAGTACGTACTATGTGCATGACCCCTTATCACCTATTCTTTGTCCTGATTTTTCACAAAAATTATAAAAGATAAAACCGTTATGAAAAATTTGCAAATTTCATTTTATTCATTACTAACTAGTAGTGGTCGATATCGGGTCTCGAGTCTCGATCGAAAATTTTCTTATCAAATCTTGATTGAGGGAACCTCGAGACTCGTTCGAGTCTTGGAATGATTTCTATGAATTTTATCTCTGTATTTAAGAAAAACTATTAACTAAAAATGAAATTTTTAAAGTTTTAGTGCAAAATTAAAAATAAATTTGAAATTATGAAGCCATAATTAGTCATTAAACTAGTATTTTTAAATAGAAATCGCAAGCACTTAATGTTTTTTCAAGTTTAAATGTAACGAAACATTAAGAGTTGAACGATTTAATGCTCTAAAAAATGAAGTTTTTAATATTATGAAAAATTGGAGAAATCGAGACTCGAAGGGAAAAAAATTTATCGACTCGATAACCTCATTTCTCTCAATACCGACCACTACTAACTAGCCATCATCAATAATATCAATCAATCAACAAATCTTGATTGCCGATAATTTGATGAAAAATAATATCTTTCACTTGATTTCGTGTAGTTAATTGGTTTTATATTGAATTTCAACTGATTAATGACAAACAAGTCATATAAAAGTTAACTTTAGCGCAATTTTTTCAGTTCGCAATTACTTTTATGATTTCATAAATTTAGTTAAAATTGTTTGTAAATTTATAAAACTTTGTCTAATTAAAAATTTGTGGGATTTATTTGATTGGTTTATAAAGGATTAGGAATTTTATATACAGTTTTGCTTTGATTCTTAACAATAGTTAAGTTAAAAAAGATAAAATGGGTTTGATTTAAACATATTTTTAATTTAAAATTGAAATGAACAACTTTACTGATTGGAACATTTACATCAATTTTCAAATATTGGTCTTTATCTGAATAATAAATCAAATAAGAAATTTCTCATCGGATACAATGCTTTGAATTTAAACTACTTTCTCAATTCAAGTCTAATTCAATTTTTACTTATTTTGCATATGAATCGATTCTTATATCCAATTCACTAATGAGACCCAAATTGAACACTTATTTATTTACTTAATAAAAAGTAAGTAAAATCATTTGCATAAAAAAAGGATTTTGAAAATGAACAGAATATAGAGTATCTCTTATTTATTTTGATTGCATCTCAACATTAAAATCTATACAATAAGCTCTTCAACAATGAATCAAACTATAGAATCGCCAATAATAGAGTCTCATTTCGGTTAATATTCATAGAGTTTAGTGAATGATAACTCTTATTATCTATTATTGTCTGTTTTGTTATTACATAAATAAATACTATTAGTAACCATATTTCATGTAATTATGTTGTTTTGTATCACAAATAATGACTTTTCTTATTTGTATTCTAACAATTAATTGAGAGAATCTATTAATACAATATAAATAAACATAAATATTAAATAATAATATTCATGTAATATTATTTTATCATATTCACAATAATGGTTGAGTGGCAGAGACTTAATCAAAGATTAGTTACTAAAAAACATTGTTTTAATTAAAAGCTTTCATAATAATTAACTTGAAAACTGATATCTTGTTATTGAAAATGATAGAGTTTGAGATAATTGACGAAAGGGCTCACTATTCAGGGAAAGCAATTTTTTTTAATTCTGCGTCAAAATTGTGGGAGTATTGTGTACATCAACTCAAATTTCAACCACTGATACATCTTTTTGTCCTTTGAAAAAAATGGAATTAAATAAGAATCATATGTGCCGTTTTCTATTAATGTATTCATAGAAAATATATAAGTATTTATTTTTACCATTGCTGTCAGATATATATTTAGAATTATGTCTCAAACTTTATGTTCTTTTAGTTAAAGTCAAAGATCTATGAATTACTAGAATATCCGGTAATTACGTTATCCTTATTGATACTGATTCGCAATCACATCATTCGTTATTAATTTGATTCAATGAATCTCTTTTCATAATATTAATCAATGCAATAAATGGATAGAAAGACGCGAAAATGTTTGCATTGACCCGTTTTTGAAGAAGAAAATGTTGAAAGTTTTTCTTACGTCACATGAATTTGATTTCTTGAAGTAAAATTTCTATAGAAATATTTGCAAAGAATTGGAAAACTAAATCATTTGATACTCTATATTGAAATGAAAAAACATTTAATTTTTTTGACTGACGAATGAGTCGTTAGTTTACTTGAAATTTATTATTCAATTTAAAGTTTGTTGAGATTCAAACTCTTATTTCTATTATTAGATCATATTTGAAATTTTTTATTATTATAACTTAATATATTATTTGACATAAAATTAGTCCACAAGAAGTACTTGACATATAAAACATAAAATCTTGATTCTGTATTATATCGAATCATTCAAATCACTTTCACAGCCGTTACCAAAAAAAGAAAAAAAAATTTCTTCAAGTCTTTTATATTTTATGAGACAATTACGACTCTAACGGTCAGTTGCCTTCAATTTACACAAATCTGAATGTTTGCAGGATCTCAAAAAACTCAATTTCAAGAACTCGTTTTCTGAATTTGAGACATATTTCACACAATCATCAGAATATTGAATTTCAAGTTTTATGAAGTCTATAACTGAAGCTTAAGGCAAAACAAAGTGCACTCTATTCGGGATTCAATTGAAAGCATTCAAGTGTTATTAACACAGAATAAGTTATTAATTAACTTTTTTATATGATAATAGTTTCCTGAATCTACTAATTAGTTATGCAATTACTTTATAAGAATAAATTGATTTCTTACTCTCAAGGCTCTCATGCTTCAACTCAAACAATATTTGTCTTATAGTATTCAACATTTAAATACAAAATAATTATCTCTAGAAATATTCAAAGAAAAAATTGCTTCATTCAAAATCTTCTTTTTCAAAACAAATTCAACTCAAGTCTTGAGTAAGACTAAGAAAATCTCGAATTTTTTTAACTGTATAATTAGATTGAAAGAAACTGTATCTCAAGATTGCTGTTGAGAATAAAACTTTTTTTCTGAAGCATCAAAACAAGTAAGAAATGAAGAAAAAAGATAAGGAAAGAAGTTTGAGAAAAGCAATGATAAGTCGACTGAAAGAATAATTTAAGAAACTTTTGTTTGAACTTTATGTTCAAGAAATAAATATGAGATATATTTAAATGTTAAGTCAAGAATATGAAGGATATAAATAAATGGTGTTATTCTATTCATTGAATACAAATATAATATGTATAAGTCATACAAAATGTTTGCAAACGGCTTACGTTCTTATGTAAAAGTGAGCAAAAAATGTATTGCTTTGTATCTGTCTGTGAATAGTTAAGCGAAAATCAATGATAAAACAAATAAATGTTGACGTTTGCGCTCAATCTTGTAATCCACACAAAAACTTAGTTTTGTCTCACATTTTACTTTTGAAGAAATTTTTAGATATCAAATAAAATACAAAATGTTAGAAGAGTCACAAGATTAACATTAATTCAATAATCCTTTTCAAAAATATATTGATTCATAACTCATGAAAAATCAGAATTTTTGAGTTTTATATAAAAAAATGTGATATTTCTCTCTATAAAAGATCAATCATTTAAAAAATCATTCATTTTTAATAAGCTTTTGATGAAAGAAATCATTCAACATATTCATGATTTGTATCAAGTCTTTTATTTTTCAATTCAAGGAATGAAACTTTTTTCATAATTTGATGGATTTTCTTGATTTATAAATATGCAGAAAATGTAAACATTTTGATTCATTGCAATACTTTGAGTACTTTATTGTAGAAACTTCTGAAACACGATTTCATACAGAAAAATCTTAAAGATTATTAATAGTACAGAACGTATAGAGAAAAAGATCGTTTCTAAAAATATATCTATAACTTATATGTAATTGGAAAGAGTAGAACAATAATTCTTTTATTCTTTCTTATTCTTCCTGATATATGAACTTTAATAAATCTCGAGTGAAAAAACTTTTACGAAATATGAGATCCATTTCGGAAACTTCTGTAGAGAAAAATTCTTGTTTTCTGCTCGAAATGCTTATAAAACGAGTATTTCATATGAAAAGTAGTTTTTCTTTTTCTTGTTTTGATTAATTCGATATTTGCATGACTTTTTTCGGCTAATGATTGAGGAGTTGAGTGCAAAGTAATAAAAAATTAAAAGTGTTTTTTCTTTGAATAATTTAAGATTAATTACAATAGATTAATATTGGTTATAGTGCTTGATATCTACGCCAGTTTTATCGAACTTTATCACCAAAACATTTTTCTTTTTTTCCTAAGAATATGTGTCAGATCAGTTGAATAGCTCTCAAAATTTGTATAAATCATTTTAAATTTATTAATATTGTGGGAGTTTTTCCAAATTCTGTCTCTTTGATAGTTATTTTTAAAAATTTTGATTCGTTGTCAAACTTAAGAAAGACATGTCAAATATTTTTGAGTTACAAGATTTCCAGATTTGTCCTCACTCTACACAAATTGTCTCCAGCAGAATAATCTCTAGTCTGCAGCAGAATTGTCAGTTTTAAGCTCAAATGCTTAAGTGCTTATTCATAAATAAAAGTATATTTTTTAGAAGGAATTCTTTGTTTTCAACCGAACATTTCCTCAAATTTGATCAAATTTGAAACTTCTCTACAACTTTTTCAAAATTTCCACTCAGACAATGTTGGATTTTTTTGAAGTATTTTTTATTACATTAGTCAAAAATCAAACAGAAATGTTGAATATTGAAACTAAAAATATTCATGTTTTACATGAAATCTCTAATAATTGACAATTTCATTACCAGAAAGTTTTCGATATCCAGTTCACTATCATTAGCAAAGGTTTTATTTTAATTGATCTTTTATTCAATTTTACTTAAGTATACAATAATATTCAAAATTTTATGATTCGATGAGCTTTTAAAGTCATAATTATATAATAGATTACAGAGTTATTTCATTTTTAGAAAAATTGGTTGAGAAAATCTTATTTATTATTTTCTAAAGACTCAAAATTTTGGTTTTTTTCTGAGAGATTTTCAGTTCAAGAAAAAAAAATTAATTCTAAGAGCTGTAGAACCGCAAAAAGCAAATTGTTTTTCAATCAGAAGAGAGAGAAAGAGAGGAAAAAACTTTCAAAAATAGATTAAACATTATTTTCATTGAGATACCAGTATATGAAAATATGGTCATTAATATGGAGGAAAGATTTTCTCCGCATAATTCATACAACAAATATTCATAGATTTTGATTTAAAAGCATTTTAATTTTAAATTATTTACATATCAATGAAACAGATTTTTTAAAAAGTTCTTCTACTGAAACACAAACATAAGGAAAATGAAATAAAAGTTTTTTTTTAGAATTTTATGCGCAAAAGATTTTAAATGTCACTTCCCTTCAGATGTTATTTACTTTAGTTTAAGGGTTATATTGAATCAGATTTTTTTATTATGATGAAAAAAGTTTCAATTATTCATGGATTTAGGCTATAAATAAGGTTTGATATGAATATAACAATAGGAATAATACATTTTTTTTCTCATTAAAGGCTAACATATTATGAGAAAAGAATTATTTTTATCGATTTTCAGTTCATTTTGGTTTTAAGTGATATAAAATCTGTATAAGATTTTAGTTAAAAATAAGTCACTTATTTTATGTCTTCAGTTGTAAATGAATTTTGATTTAATTGAATCAAAAGTGATTTTTCTCTTTTTTCTTCAGTTAATTATTTTTAGAAATTTATTCAATTCATAGTCTGAAAATTTTTCCAATGAGTTTTGAACTGAGAATTAAACTCATTCTTTGTTTGTAAGGCTAATAATGAAACAATTATTTTGAAATATGAAAAATCTTTTTAAACAAATTTCGGTGCTTTTGAATTGATGTGATATTACATTTGATATATAATGCATGCCTTAAAGGCGCCCCATATTTATGTGACACAATCGATAAATTCATTAATCATTAGAAATATGAATTATCATAAGCAACATATAGTATAACTTTTATATAACTTAAACTATAATTTTTATGCAGACTATTTCAGTAAAAATAGAGAACAAGAGTTGAAGTTCGGGTGTAGAGAAAGAATTATTTGTCGCAAACTTTCCTAAGGCTTACAAATTATGCACAAAATATTGTTTTTGTCAATCAATTTCTTTAAGTCTTTTATTCAGACTTTTCTTCAATTATTAGATGCAAGAGTTTTCAAATAATTCAGAAAGTCTTCTGATATTAATTTTCGTTGAAAATTTCTACTCTTTTTTACATAAAATAAATTTTTCAAAAAGATTAAGTATTCTTAAAGTTTATTCAATATTGACTATCAATTATTCTTTGAATATTTGTTGAATGAATTCTTTTTAAGAGTTATGTTTTAGAGTTTTTTTCAGTTTATGATTGAATGAAAATTCAAATTTTTCTATTCATCATGAGCTCAGAAAATACATTATTTCAAGAAAAATTCAAATATTTCATAACATTAAAGGATAAAAGTTATCTAATATTGAATTTGTATTCAAACATTTTCACGTCTTTTTCAGCATTGAATTCAATAAAAAGTTAGAATTTATTTTTCAAAACTTCTTTCTCTAAATTAATTCTGACTTCAAAACGTATTTTCAGGTTTTGTTTTTGACTTTAATTTGGAATTTATTTAGGATTAAAGAAAAGAATTTTTCTAAAGAAAATAAACTTCAAACACCTTAAGACTCTATTTTTATACAAAAAAACTACATATATGTTGACAAGAAATTCAATATTTTTCATATGGGAATAGAAATAAAAGAAAATTAAATTTTCGGATCAAGAATTATTATCCTTCATCTTAAAACCAATTCCAATATATACTAACATAAATTATTAAAAATTTTCAAAAATAAATTCAAACATATCAGATTGAATTGAAATTTCATTTTTAGGTCAGATATGTTTTAATTTGAAGAACAATGAAAAAACTTTCTTAGAAATACATAATTAGAGCTCACTATGCAATTGACTATCACTTTTGCTCACAGCATATCTCATAATTTTAAACTAGTGGTCAGTAACGAGTTTAAAGTCTCAGTTAATTATGAAACTAAAATTAGTCATTAAACTAGTATTTTTAAGTAGAAATTGCAAGAAATTAATGTTTTTCAAGTTTTATTGAACATTAAGAATTGAACGATTTAATGCTTTAAAAATTGAGATTTTAATGTTTTTGAAAATTCGAGAAAAAGTCGAGACTCGACTATAACTCGAGACTCGAAGGGAAAAAATTTCAAAACTTTAGAACCAAATTTCTTGAAAATATTTCCAAATAATTTCTTTAAACTCTAACTTGAATTAACAACTATATTATCGATTATTGATTAATGAAATAAAATATGAAAAATCGATACGAAAAATGAATAGACAATATTGATAAGTCTGTAATCTCATAATGAAAAAAATTGACTAATAATATCGTATTTCAAAAAGTTATTTCGATTTGAAATTCAAATTATATGCAAAATATCCTATAAAGAAATGTACACTTTTGGAATCAAAGACCAAAAATAGTTTTTAATGATTTTATGCAGAACACGAGTAAAATATAAATCCAATCAAAATAAATCTCAATTTTTTTGCTTCTGAGCAAATTTTTTACGACCACAACTCTTAGTGATATGACTAGAATTGAATTATATATTTCTTACATAATTATGTTATTCCACTATATTTTCTCTTATTATGCAAGAAAAAACTCACTGATATTCCCAAAACTGGTTTACTGAAAATACAGTTTAATTAAATTAATTCTTCTGACTTATGGCTAATATTTTTTCTGACGAAAAGCTAATCTTTTTGCAGATAATTTTCTTAAGAAAAAACCTTAATATACTCTACAGAGAAAGAAAAGTTTTCTGTGAACTTTGAAATATAAGATCAATATAAAGGCTATTAAGAATATTCTACTGAAAATTGATAAATAGATTCATTAAAAGGGATTTGATTTGAAATTTTTGAAACTTTCTAATTGGCATTTGTTTGATCTCTAAAGTAATTATTGAGGAAAATATTTCAGGTCAATAAATAGTGTTGTTATAAAATTTTTCAATTTCTACAGTAGTGTCGTGTTTGTCACGAAAACACATTTTGGTTTAAGAGAAATAAAAATGAAACTATAGAGAGAAGAGAGAATACAATTTCATTTTCAACTAAAATAAAGATAGCGTTGAATTGAAAAAATTTTGTTGAGTTTTTCAGCTGTATATAAAAGAAGGGAAAGAATTTTGCGAAATGACAAAAGAGGCTAATTGTAAGTCAAGCTGTGATGCGTTTAACTAAATGAACGCTTGAATAGCATAGAGAAGGAAAGGGATGGGAAATAGCATTGAGAATGAGTGCGAATATAAATTCAGTTGAATTATAAGATCATTAAAGGAAAAGATATGCGGAGTTTCACTACTAGTGATAAAAGTCATTTAAGATTTGATAAATAACAATAATAATGATAGTAATTATAATGACTGCCCATTTCTAACATTATATTACACTATCTTTATATTGAGAGACATTTCTAATGAAGTTTATGTTTCAATTGAGATATAGTTAGAAAACTAAATGAAAAATACAATGAATGGTAGGATTAAGAGGAAACCATTTTATTATTTATTCTCTAATTAGAGAGGAATTAAGTTAAAGAAACAAAGCATAGGTTTAAGGGTTAATTTGTTCTTCTATTTCATGTGTTTATCAGTGGATATGACTGTAAAGGAAAAAAGTGTTGCCTTTTAATGATATCCTTAAATATTAATTAATCAGATCTTTTTGTATCATTACATTTGATGATAATTTTTTTACCTCAAACTATTTAAAGTACTTCCTCATAAAAAATTATTCATATATTCTGTAAAACTGGTTGAAAAAGTGTTAAACTGAATAATCAATTCTTGATTAGAATCTAAAAGCATATAAACCATTAAAAATAAGTTATGTAACAGTTTTTTCTATAATAATGATTTAGTTTTAAATAAAGCTCATTATCTCTCATCACACACAGAGTCAAGAATTTAAAAATAATTTATTAACTATACTATTGAAAAGTGTCAGACGAATTGAGGAGAATTTTTTTTGTAACTCATGAGTAATAATGATTGTGCAGAATATATATGATTGTCTCGTCTTAATTAATGGCCGATAATGTTTGTCAAAATCTGAGACACATTAAGAATAAGCGCTGAAATGAATGGCTACTAATATTCTTTCATTACTTCTTATTTCTCTTTTCTCTCTAACGCTTCCTCTTATTTAATGACATCCTTGAACTGTAATCTCATCTCAAGTCATTTAGACTTAAATCGTTTTAATAATCAAATTTCTATTCAATTTTAAGGAAAAACTTTTTTCTCTCTCAGTTTTACTTTTCTTTAAATAAAGATGAGTCTTATGTCAAGAAGAGTTTGTGAACTAATTGTTCTTAATTTTAATTAACTTGAAAATGAGTGCAAAGTTTATTAACTCTAGAATCGATTCGAGAATTTGAAAAGTTTCCAGAATAGGGAAACAACTAGAATAATAACAATATATATATATATATGAAGTTCAATACGAGAGTGCATTGAACTTGATAAGGAAAATAAAGTTTTTAAAATTAAAATTCAGAATATATTTAAAAAGGTTTTGTTCATAAAATTTTCACAAAACTCAATAATACTTTATATAGATTTTCAACACGAAGACTAAATTTCAAATCGATTCAATAACACAACAATTTTATAGTCAATTCTTTTCTCGGAATAATATGTAAAATAGAGAATCTCTACTGAACTCATCCCTGAGCTATCATTTCCATCCCTTTTCCATTTCCGTTCTATTTTAAAGACTTGAAACACATTTTTCATGCGCTAAACCAAAAGTCTTTCAACGAAAAGAATCTTTGCATTTAAATTGTCAAAAGTTGTCGCTAAACATAATCGATGCTCCATTTATAAAAACCTTATTTTCAATCTTTTTCAGACTTTATTTCAGTTTCTAATATTTAGTATTTTTTACTGAAATTATGTTTCAATAATACTTTCAATGTTAAGCTTTAGTGAAATAGCAAATTAATCATAAAGCTAAACATGCATACAGGGTGTCCGAAATGACGGCTTCCTTAATTAAAGTAAAAACTATAACAAATATAGATAAACTCCAGATTTGGTGTCAAAAAATAAGTTTAAATGAGATATTTTGTTGTTTATCTCACTTTTGAACTGTGCTTATTTAAAATTGATTTCGATACAGAAAAAACATTTTTCTAGTAAACATGAATATTTTAATTTTAATTGCCTTAAAAACATCGGTGACATAATGTAAACAAAGCAAAAATTCTAACAAACCAGAAATCTAACTCTGCAATTGAAATAAACCTATGACTTATGGAGCCGTTTTAAATGTAATTTTTAACTAACAATTCAAATACATTCATCTTTATCTTTCGAGTTTTCCCTATAGACTGGGGAGCGATATTTTTAGACACTCTGTATATTATATCGAATAATTTTGATTTGCATATGTTTTAATTACTTTTGTGGTTTGTGTGCTTAAGTTTAAAGGTCTTAATATGAATGATATTTATTTCCATATTTGTGTACAATTTTTAATAAGAGTTAAATTCCGACAATTTTTATCCATTTGGGAAATTAATATTTGGAAGCATTTAACATAAAAGTTAGGATCACATCATTATTCTGTGACAGTTATGATAGAAATTAAAAATTTTCAATCAGGAATTTGTAGTTTTATTTTCGTAATTTCAAAGCATTTCATGCAAAAACATATTAATTATGAAATTATTTCAGTTTATTATAACATAGGAATCAAATAAATTCAAGAAATGTTCTGTTAATCAGAGAAAAGCTCATCAAAAATAGCTATTGAGTGAATGTCTATTACGTAATGATTAAGTCAAATGAGATATAATGACAGAATACTAATGAGAGAAAAGCTTTTATTTATTGTCCATCACTTACCAGAATAACTATCTGTTTCTTGAGCTAAACTGAGAGAAAGTGCAACACTTTGATTATTAGTAGCAGTTATTCCATCAGCAAAACAGAACTTTATCAATAATGATGTGTTGAATACTATGAATAGGATTCGCATTAGTAATAAAGTTAATAATAAACTTGAATTGCGGCTCATTTTTGACATTAAGTCCATAGAGTGAAACATGAATAGAATAGTAGAGTAAAGTCGAGAATTGAGGAGTCAATGAATGATAAAGAAGAAGAGGAAAAGAAAATGAACTTCTTTTTCAGGTCACAGCGGAAGTGAATCACAATCACATCTTATAAAACGGAAAGTTTTTTCACTCAATACTTATAACTTATATAATTTTTTTCTCTTCGTTTTTCTCCCTTAAGAAGAAAGTGCACAACAATTTTTTTTGCCGTTGGATGTAATCAAAAGTTCGCACAATTTATTTTAATAGCATTTACTCTTATTTATCGAATCAGAGATACACTTTTCGGAAAAATAAAAACTCTATCCATTATTTAAATGTTTTCAGAAGTTTTTCTCGAGTCTAATGAGATAAAGTGTTAACTAATTGCCAAAAAATTTGGTCATAAAATAAGAAAAGGCTGAATAATAATTCAAATTTTCATCAAAATTCAAATCATTGTTCACTGAAATACCAGTTTTGAGGAATGTATTAAGCATTTGATTAAACAAATTTTTCGCTAACTTTATATTGAATTTGAACTTTCAATAGTATTTTTCTTTGACAAACAAATTAATCCAATTGAAAGTTTACTTTAAAGTACACAAATTTTACACTTATTTAATTACTTCTTCTTTTCTTCACTCGAACAACAATTATTATGTCTCTTAAACTCATAAAAAGTCACACAAAAAACTTTTCATTTTTTTCGTTCAATTATCGAAAAAGAGTGAGAAAAAGAGACTTGTTCTGAAACTTATAATCAATGCTCTTCAGAACAAATACACTATATCTTTAATAATGAAATATATCATATGATATGATATCAAATGAAATATCATTAAATGAAACGATTCCCTCTATTTCATCGCCCTTTTTCTTTCATGAGAAATATAATCACAACAATTGAACCCTATCTTACTGTTCACTCAAACTGTATTGTATTTGATTTCTTAGGGAAATATCGCACCAAAAGAATGAATGGATGGATAAAAATCAGTACTTGAAATCTTTTCAAACTTTCACTTCTAAATACCATAAGATATATATATGAGAGAAAAGACGAATTCAAAAAGAATAAAGAAATAGATAGAGAATAAAAGAGCAAAAATTCTTGAGGTTTCTGAACAATAAAACTCTTTCTCTAATATATAGATATATTGAATGAGAAGAATCAAAATCACAATAATATATATGAACTCATATATAAGTTATAAGACGTATAACTCGGATATGACTCCAACTGATGCCGAGCTATCCTTTTTCACTCCTATAGACAATGTTCTTCTCTCACAGTATAACTAAAGTACTAGTTCTTCATCAAAGAACTACTGCTGTCGAGCATTAGTAGCTTTGAGAGAAAAATTTCGATCGCAATCGCAATACTAGAAAGTTTGGTCTACTTTTAGTCAATAGGGAGGAGAAGAATAATGACTCGAATGATGTTATACTAAACGGACTCTAAGCTATATATTTCTCTCTCATTCTGCTTTTCCATCATTTTGTGTCCACTGATTTTCCGGGCCTTTTAGTGGTATTAGTTATAGATTCCAATAATTGGTGTTTATATGAATACTGAATACTCTTTTTCGATGATCTTTTCTCTCAATGAGTTCTTGCTTTGTGTTTGGGTTTTAGGCTTATTATGTTTATAAGCAATCCTTTTGTTGTCACAGTTTTAATATAATACGTGATATCCAACAGATTCAGCATAAATACTGTGTTCTCTAAGAAATGAATAGCATTTTTGGGGCCATTTCTTCACTATTTTGAGACATGAAAATTACATTGACTTTTATCATTCTTCAAATTTCAAAAGTATTGATTACTTTACTTGAAATTCAATATAATATATAATAAAAATTACTATTAAATGTCAAATGTCTGAAAAATATGTTATAAACTCTAGATCTGAAATATTCGAGTAAAACGGACAACACTTTTAAATAAATTTCTATTAAATGAATAGTGATTGTAGTTTTAAATTATGCAAAAATATCATATTTTGGACATTTGATATAATCTAAAAAATAAACTGAACCAGAATTTAGCTTTTTTTTATCTCAAATACTAACGTATATTACGAATTATATAATAACCAAAACATACATTAATCATATGAATTGCAAGAACTCAAATTTATTAAATGTTAGAAGAGATGTGAGTTTATAGCAGTCAAGAAAATTACAAGAAAGTTTCTTTTCAAATCAACCTTTTCAACATTAGAAAAATATTCCTTTCGATGGATATTCCATAGAATCTTAATGAAAACTACTGTATAAAATAATCTTACAGTCAATCATTTAGTGAAAGCTTATTAAACTTAATAAGAATTATAGGAATTTCATTCAATAACTTTTCAAATAAAATTTAACTTTTTTGAAGTGTCGGTCGGATATGATTCAATCTTAAATAATTGAATTGCCTCTAAAAATTGTCCATTAATTATTTAATTCTTAAATAATCAAATACTATAGATTTATAAACTCATGTTATATGTTAAATGTATAACTGATGTGCATTGATATAAGTTAAATGGTAACTGTTTGGTATGGGAAATACAGCTGACCTTTTAATGATATGCAGTGGTTCGGGAAAATCCAGTGATAAATATATAGATGAAATATGAGGGGAGACGACATACAAATTTTAGTATACATATGAGTAATTCAATTTAGTAATGAATAATAAGTATTGAGCATTGCGAGTGAGTAAGTCACTCAGTATTGAGTAGTGGTTATGAGCTGTCAAACCCGTATGAATTTGCATCACTTCCGGAATGATGCATACATTTACTCAATTAGTCAACTATAAATAAAGGCAAAATTTCGCGTCTATATATGTGCAACATTTCTTATCATTATATATTCATGTATTTCTCGTACTTTTCTGTGAAGTTTCTCATCATAAGATAATTTCTAGAAATTTTTCAACTTTAAATATAAGTTAGAAAACTCGATAAACTTTCCCTATCTATTCATCGTTTCCGGATCTAAATCCTTATGCATTATTTATTCGTTAACCATAGGCTTATTTACCACTTAAATATCGGGTTTGTGGTCACAGAGAAATGCTAAGCTATATAATGCTCGAACAGAATATATACGTCAATTTTTCTACTCAAATATCTTTATATAACAGAATAAGCAAATATCTACGCAATCATTAATAAAATAAAGTAAATTTTTAAAGGCTAAAAAACAATGAATTATTTTCAATTATTTGAAGTGATTCAAAGTGAAATCTTTTGAATGAAAGCAAAGCTTTGGGTAAAAATTTTGATTTATTGCTCATAAATATTTATTACTCATATTAATAAATAAACAAATATAACGTATTTAGAAAAGTAAGATTGATATACTTTATATGAGACTTCGCCCTAACATAGACAGTATATTTTAGTTTTATAATAATGCTTAAGTAATATTTTTTGAAAAACTTTCATTCAATAAATTTATATTAATAGTAACAATGAATGAATTAATTTCCTTCAAGTTCATTAACTTTATACTGAATAGCATTCGCTGTAATTAATTATTGATAGTTACAGAAAAGACACTTTCCTGTCGTACACTTACTATCGAAGTGAAGTCATACTCTATTTTATAAATACAGCTCAAATTGAGTTTAAGTCACTATAACTCTGTTTATCTATTTTAGAGTTAAATTGATGTTCAAGAGTTATTAATTGCTTAACAAAGTTAATGGACTACTGAATGACAATAAGATATCATCGTTTTAATCGAAATTTGATACGTGAATATTTTAGGTTTAAGTCACTTTAGTTGTATGGCTTTAGAGTTTTAAAAAACTCTTCGTATTTGTTTTAAACCTAATCTATCATTTTCACAATTTTTTTATCGCATTTAATTACTATCGCGAAAATAAAAATAAAAAATTCATTTATCATTTAAATGTTTGAAATTTTCTGTAAAGATTAATTGCTTTGTTATAAGTTAATTATCTTTGAAATGAGAAATATTTTATTTTTTTCCACAAAATATTCAATAAAAATAGAAATATAAATATGAAAAATATTTTTAACGTCTTTTCAGATCATTTAAAAATCAATAGTTAAACATATAAATGAATAATTTTCGTATTTAACTCCGAGCTCTTGAAAATAGCTGAGAGACTTTCTATTCTCTGACATCCGAACCTTATGTGCTCTCGAATACTTGTTTTTGTAATTGTGAGGAAAATTTTCTCCTAATTTTGTCTTGTATTGCAACCAAAATTTCATTTCTCAATAGAAAGCAATGGCAATAAAACTGAGTTAAGAAAGAACTTAAACGTCTGTGTTCTGAGAGCAAAAGCGATTCGTTTAATTAAATTCATGCGTTAGATCTCCACTAATTCGGACAAATAAATCAACCGAATTGGGCATCACTTCTACTATTATTGTATGCCTTATATCAATGCTCTTTCTTTTTCATTCATTTCAATCCTAAGTTCGCATTCAATATACGATTTCCTATAGATTTTAGTTTATATTCCACACAAAATTGATTCTCTATTCTCTCAATATATTCTACAGATATATAACTTTTTTTGTGCTAAAAGTCAGTGCAAGTAATTTAATAGCAGAAAAACTTTTGGTTGTCTTCTAATCACTAAATTGCGTCTCAAATATATATCTATTCCGTTGGACTCACAATATATTCTCGTTATAAGACTTGACCGTTCATTACGGATAACATAACATAATGTGTTAGAGATTATAGCGTAACAACTCTTCACTGTGTTATCACTTATTAAATACAGTGTTTTCGCACAGATATTGAGCTATTTATTCGATACTATTTGTGTCAATAGAGGAAAATATTTCTCCTAATTATAAACAGGAAGAGAAGGAAAAAATCTTTAATTGAAAGATAAACTCTGCAAATGAGACAACTCTTATAACTCTTATATAAGATTTTCTGGGATTGCATTACAGTTTGAGACTCGAAACAACTTGTTATATGAATTATAAGACTTTCTAAGATTAAGTAAAAATGTTTCCAACATTACAATAGAAATGAGGAGAAAAAGGAAAATAAAATCAAATAATATATTGTCCAAAAATATAGTATCGCTTTAGTTCTTGTGTAGCACTCGTTGAATCACAAGTACTAACAATAGAGATAATAGAGTTTCAATCCATAAGAAAGAGAAAAAATTGCTTTTTATAGAAGTTTTTGCTTCTTCTGATACTATGACTGGGAGCTAGACTTAACTCAACAAAAACCATCCACAGTATGTCTATCGTTATGAAAGGTTATTATAAGACTAACTATGAGTAGTGATTAAATTCTGTATATTTTTTGAAAGATCGCTTCGCATAAGAATTTCGAGGATATTGTTTGAGGACACAGTTTATTATTTAAGAAATATAATTCTTTAACCATAAATGCAATTTTATTCTCAAAACTCGTTTCGTATATAATATTCAGCAAAAAGATGAGGATTAAAAGTATGTCTCAAAACTAGGATTCTATGAATATTAAAATAGTCTTAAAATTCATAAAAAAGGCTTAATTTTGAGTGAAATTTTGAAGTGAATACATGTTAGAAGAATATAATTATCTATTATGAACATGAGTTAATCTCTTGATTATATCTTAAATATTTACTTAACATATAAGATATAATTATTAAGAGAAAGTTATGCCAAAGTTTTCCAAAATAATTGTCTTATAATAGAAATTAATTAACTTTATATTTTTACATCATTTCTTGTTTAATATTATAGTTTTCTATAACTTTTCATTATTGATGTCCTTTAATCTCAAATATACTAAAGTCTAATGATTATTAGGTTTTCTTATTTTCTTCTTATATCAAAACTTCTGATAACATCACTAATAGAGAGGACAAGAATTGAAAGTCTTAGAAATAATGTCTAAATGGATGAAATCCTATCATAATATAAATGTCAGTTCACTAGAAATTGTGTATCTCTTGAAGAAAAGCATTTATATATAACTCACCAAAAAGTCAACTCATGCTTAAGTCCAAAGTTGACCACAAATACAACGAGAGAAGTATTACATAACAGAAAGATTGAAAACAATTTATCAATAATATAATAACATATATAACGTGTATATCTATTGAAAGAATAGGGAAAAAGAATGCTTTTATAGTCTTTTGTGACTTAAAATAAATATTTGAAATAAACTTATAGTGTATATAAAGATAGACAATAATGGGAGTGAATGTGAATCAAACAGAATAACAAGAGATGATCATTGAATTTGATTGAATATTGTTGTCAATTGATATGATTATAAGTTTTATTTATGGCATAACATTAGCGAACAATTGAATAAATTGTAGCCCTTTTCTCAAATGCAACCCAAGTCTTAAAACACAAAAATAGAAAGTTAAAAAAATTCAAGTGATTTTCTTTTTATATCTCAAATATTCATTCAGAATAAAAAAGTGCCGAATTGTTAATGCAATGCTTTTAAAGATGAGAAAAAATTCTTAAACAAACAGAATATTCTTATTCTGCATAATTGATTCTTCATTCTGTCTCAATTCTTTGTATTGATATGGATATTATCAGTCAATGCAATGAGTTTTGTCACCAAAAATAAAAATTATTGAAATTTGTAAAGCAATGAACACAGAGAACTTTCATCTGAATAGTTGACAATATCTATTGTTATGGAGAAATGATAGCTTTGATCTCACTATTCGTATGCATTACTAGACATTATGCAATCCATTGGCATAAATAAATCCTTTTGACCATAAACTGGTAACAAGTGTTAAGGCATATAAAAGATTCAGTGATGACAAACTGTGTCGCATGAATGCCGGCACATATGCGCACATCTTTGACCGCATCAATAATTCAAAACTCATTTCTTAGAGTCTTGTCTTTAGAGAGAATATAGTTTAAGTAGAATTTGATTAAGAAAACATAGTTTAATGAAGAAAAATAATCATTTCAATCAATATTTTCATGTTTCAATGCAATAAAACAAGAATTATAACAATTTATAAACAGAATTTCAATTCTCATGTTCAAAATTAATACTAAAAAGCATTGAAGAGGAGTAACAAATGTTTTGAAAGATTTATTATAAACTAATGTTTCACTGAAAGTATAGACTAAAAAACGAAATAATAGATATGAAAACCAAAATAACTATAATAGAAATGCGAGAGAGAGAGAGAGAGAGAGAGAGAGAGAGAGAGAGACCACTTTATCTCTCAATTCATTGAGTAAAAAAATCGGTTAAAAACAGAACAGATCAGCAAAAATAAAGTATAACAAAATATAGTATTCGGCGAGAAGTAGAAGAAAAACAATAGAAAAGAGAATAATATCTGATATGAAGCAATAGAATCGCCAAATAAAGGACGGTTGTGTTCGCACTCACGCACCACTGATTCTTTATCATAATCAACATCAGGAGCTTTTGGTTCGGCCATCATTGCCGTTACGTGACGCCAACAAAAAGTTACCAGTTTTGCTCTCTTTCTCTCAAAAAATATTTAAGGTTACCGACTGTCCAGTCATCCAAGAGTTTTATCGTTCAAAAAATAAGTCTAATTGACAGCATATTAGACTTGTAAATCAGGTTTTTCATAATCATGAGAATACTTAGTATAAAATTTAACAGCAAATAAATAAATTGCTTTTAAACAGAAAATATTTTTTAGGACTAAATATGTGTTTATCACTTTTGTTTAGATTCAGAAAAAGCTGCTTTAAATCCATTTTTACAAAAAATAGATATTTTAATAATCTATTACTTGAATAGATTTACAACTTAGAAATCTATTCTGAGTTTTGAGTGGAGCAGCAAATATGCTATAAAATATTGAATTTTCAAAATGATAAACTGATATTTTTAAGTTTTTGATAGGGTCAGAGTTGGCAACCGACTAGAAATTGTGTTTTTCATCTATGCCTATACTCTCTTTGAGTATTTATATTGAAACAACAGTGGCTTTTGCGTGCATTGTTTACATTGTCTTTGATATGAGACAAGAATTTTATCTCATTCTCTCTAATACTCTCTCACACTCTGGTCTCTCTCTTGCATTGAACACAATAAGTATTATGAAATATACTTCTTTTATAGTGTTTGCCTTTTTATAAACTTTTCAGTCTTTTGTTTCAAATTTCTAGTCTCTTATACTCTTATTTTTTAAGTCAAGGAAATTCTTTTACTTATTTTGTTCTTTTTTTGTAAGTTCTTTCTCTTTGCTTACATTGGAAAACAAGTAAAGAGTTTAAGTTGTGTTTGTAAAACAGAATCACGCTTTCAAAACATAGTCAAATTCCAAGTTTGTCACAGATTTAGATTTTTTACTTAAGCAAAAAAAGGAGAATTTAAACAACTTTTTCAGATTGAGTAACAAAATCGATATTCAAAAAGAAATGCAGGAAAAAGTTTTTAGCATTTCTTTTGTATCAATACTAGTATTCATATTAAGTTATGAATGGAAAGAATCGATATCTAGATTGAGAGAACCTTTTTCTTCTTTACTGAATAACTGAATTTAAAGCTTTTAAACTATTCTAAAGTTTAATTATGTGCTAACATATTATGCTGAGTTGGAAGTCATTTTAGAACTACTCAATTCATTCAACTGTAGCCATGAAGTCGACTGTAATAATAAAATACTCTTTTCTCACATAAAGTGCAATAATTGGTTCAAATATTTCTGGATAAAAATCGATTCATTTTTTGCAACTAAAAAGTTATAAGTTTATAAAGCAAAATAAACAGAAGATTAAGATATTTTATTACTTAATGAGCATTAAGAGCTTTGTGAAAAAGTATGTAAACATAAGATTTTTTCCATTTTCAAAGTTTAGATAATTTAAGAATTTTCTTATCATTTGGAAAATGACATAAAATGTTTAAACGAATGAATTATTAATTAATCATTTTTTCATTATTTTCTCAAAAAAGGAAACTCTTTATTCAGATAAAAATTATAAACTTTGATAAATGTTTGAATGAATGGAATTAAGGAATTCTGAAAATAAATTTTAAGCACATTTTTCAAGAACTTAATTAATGACATATTGCGAAATGAATAATTCAAATGAAAATTTTTAAGAGATAATTAGTCATCGAGTTATGAATAATGCAAAGCTGTTGTTGCGTAAAAAGTAATCATTTATTCGGATATTTCAGCAGAGATTTAGAAAACTGAAGTTTTGAGTCTCATTTAGATAGAGAACAGACCATAGATTGAAATATTTATTATGTAGAAAATTAATGATTCAAATGTGTATTTGAAGTATTTCTTATGCTTTTCTACGCTTTTGAGATTATTTTGAATTGTGTTGAGTTAAAAACGTTAACCGATCGAAGCCTTCATTGAAAACTTTGATTTCTTATACAACAGGAAGTGATCGATAAATCTATGAACAAAACTCTAAATATAAACTCAAACTAATGTTAATTTGAAAGGGTTTATAAATCTACTGTTCATCGAAAACAACTATTCTTTCTATTATTTTATTTTAAAATCAAATCTCTAAAGGTTCTTGAGTTTGAACATGTTTTTAATTCTATGTTAAGCCTAATGTCGATCTTCTATTCATTTTCAAACTTCAGTACATTAAACCCTTTCAATTTGGGAACTAAAGTCAAATTTTATTGATTTAAGGACTGAGAACTTTACTCTGTGTTTCACTTATCAAGATTTTTGTCAACCCATTGATTTTGTTGTAAATGCAAATTTTATGGCAATATTTGACAATATGTTTTGAGCCTAATCTTTCTCCAATACACCAGAAAATTGGAAAAAAGCTTATTTAATGCTTCGTTTATACGAGAATTACCTTCAAAAAAGCCATCTATAAATCTGTGCATATTTTACATCATTTACCGGATTAATAATGTCAAAAAAATTATTCTTTTATTTTATTATAATATAATAATGACATAACTTATTAACAGATTTGTATGCGTATCAAAAATGAAAAATTTTATATCAATATGAATTAATTAATAGTTTAATTAAGTATTAATTTGAATCTTTTATTGAAAAAATGAATCATTTTACTTTTAATTACCATAACATAAAGATTTAATGGCTTATCGAAATCTTTGAATTTTCTATGAATAACAAAATACAGTTCTTATAAAAAAAAAGTCGTATAAATACGTTTTTATATAAGAGCAAATTGTTGTGTCAATTTTGAGAGAGCAAATAATAATTGAGAAATTCTAAAAACTTTAGTGGTAAAAGCTCTTCAGATTTCAAGAACATTTTAATTTTTTTCCGAAATTTCCGTATTTTTGGAATTCTCGCTTCTTAAAAAAAATATGAATTAGTTAAAGTTTTGAAGATTAAGTATCTAATCATACAAGAAAACTAAATTATGATTTTCAAAAATAAAAAATCGAGGAAAAGAGTTATAAGTTGAGAGCCAAACATTTTACAAATAGATTCTAATTTACGGTAAGAGGTATTTGATTGTTTCATAGTTACTGTTCGTATCAGTCATTCCAATTCATGCATTATTGAGCTCATTCTCGTTCTTTAACATTTCACGCTTTGATAGATAAAAAAAATTTCAGAACATAAATAAATTTTACTTTACTTGAAGACAAAAATAGTTCAACATAAGAAAAATTCATGAGATTTCGAATAACTTATACTTGAAAATCAAATTCTGCCCATTTTTTAGCAAAATTCACAATTTTGCAAAAAATTTTTGTAACAGATGTGTTAATATAATTCTTTGTGAATCATAAACTCATTCAATACAGAATATATTTCACAGATTTTCATAAATATATTCGAGTATTAATTCATACAAGAATAAATTCAAAAAAGCTTTTCTAAGAGATGTATAAAATAGATCGGAATAAAAAAACTTGATATGCACTTACATTGTTGTATGAAATACACTAAACATGTGCTGAGTATAAGCAATGATGCCTTCAAAGTTTGCAAATGAAACGATTTACTTATCATTCTTCAGAATTAATCTTCAATTTTCCACTGTATCAGAAGATGAGATATGTTCACAAAATCCTCCTTAAAAAGAAAATTAACTTTTAAAAAATTTGCCTCAAGTAATAAAATTTTTAAGAGAAAATTCTCAGTATAATCGAGAAATTGTTAAAAGCATCAAAAATTTGCAGCATTTATCATGTGTTTCAGAACTTGATATTAAGTGTTTTAACAGAAAAATGGTTCAAAAAAGGAATCTAAAAAATGTGAGCAATAAATAAGATTAAAAAATACAATTGTTCACTCTTAAGCATTTAAACCAGAATAATATTTCTCAAAATCTCATCACTTGAAAGCCAATTTTTCCATATAAAAGATAAACTTTATGGAAGTTATCATATATTTCTTTTGAATAATTCAAAGAATTCATATAGGAATGTGTGAAATGAATAAGAAAACTAATCAAATGTGATTATATATGCATTGATAAAACGTTTTCTTTTAGATAATTGAGAAATTTATTATTCATAAGTTTGAAATTACATTTTTAAATCTTAAAGTTAGCGATAATAATAAAATTCCACTAATCAATCAAAACCTCATTATCAATGAACAAAGCATTACAAAAGTACCATTTGATAAAAGGTTTACTTTGATTTTCTTCTGATACAATCAATAAATACAATCTAAGTCAGAAGTTTGGAACTGAGATCCACCAAATCGTGGTTTGAATTTGAAGATGGGTGGGCTACACAAAAATAGCATGGTTCTTCTTATATGAATTGCACCCATTTTTATATTTTTGTGGTGTCACAAGGCATAATTCCGGAACAAGATTTGGTTAATCTCAGTTCCAAACTTCTGACTTACCCTGTACTTAGTCACTAAACATTCTTTCTAATCAAATATATTATTATTTAATTATTTAATATAAAATTTCTCCTTAAATCCAATAATAAAAGGTGTGACTGTAATTGTTTATTGTATTGCAATTGTATACCAATTGTCAGGCGATGAGTTTATTTTTCCATTTCCGGTATTCATGATTTTTAAAAAATTTAAACTTTAAAAATAAAATCTAAATTTTTAGTGATTCGTTTGAGATAAAAAGTATTTTGAAAATGAAGTTTGCAATATTAAACAACGCTATTCGTTCTCTTTCAATTAGGTTAAAAATTCGATATCAATATCAATCTTCTATAAAAAGATTTTTATTACAGTTTTTAAGTTGAGCCAATCCTGGCTTACATTTGAAATTAATGGTGTTTTTAATTTAGAATAATTTGAAGTGACTAAGGATAGTGTGTTAGGTATGGTCTATGAAAGGTTTAATTGAGTGAGAAACTAACTTATTTAAAGATTAGTTGCATATGTGAGCACATATTTTTTGTTCTCATATTGACGACGATCCTTCATTTTCATTATATTCAACAACAAAAAAAATAAAATAGTCTTCACTCTCAAGATAATTATTTTGCATAAAAACATTTGCAATAAACTTATGTGAGATTTAAGCAAAATTTAATTAAGTTAAACAATAGAAACAGCTCACAAAGAGGTTTTAAACAACAAAAACTCAATCGAAAAGATTTGAATATAAAAATTCACAATTTTATCAAGAAGAATATGCAAAAGATTTGAATCTTAATATCTTATCGAAATTATTTAAATTGCAATACAATGTAAATACATTTTTCAATTGACAAAAATTTTCTCTCGAATTTCAAATAATATAGATTAATGTTTGCTGAAAACAATCGACGAGTGCATGAAATTTTGAAATGCAAAGTATTATCAATTTATTTCACGACAATAAAAACAATTGTCATTCAAGTCAGTAAAAGATGAAAAATTCCAACTCCTGTTCTTTGCAAAGAAAAAATAGAATAAAAAATTTTGTTTATCTTCAAGAATAGATAAAAAATCATAAATGAGCGCATCATTTGAATAAATAGCAGCAAATTATTTGAAAAATAGGCGTAAAATTATGCAAAAAAAGTCCATCACTTGATTCCTATTCATAATAACTATTACCATTACTATCATAACTACTAAATAATAAATGAAAAGAAAGATTTCGAGCACTCAGATATGCAATTCAACTCTGAAAGCACATCATATCCACAAATCTCATATAATCTATTAAAATAGTTTATTCCCATCTATTTCTATCTCTTCTCTACCCATTACTAAAGAACATACACAATAAAAAATATTATCTAAATGTCTCGCATTTCACTCAACCATTTCTGTAATATCTATACTCTCTTTCAGTCCGACTTTCTCTCTCTCTCTCTCTCTCTCTCTCTCTCTCTCTCTCTCTCTCTCTCTCTCTCTCTCTCTCTATTCTTTTTTTCTCTGAACGCAAGAATTGGTGCTATTTTTCTATTCCATTCTCTCATATTTTTGAACTAAGAAATACTTATTCGCCAACAAATAAGAATTCTTTGTTCGGGCATTTGTCATATTTTGTTTACGTAAATGAATACTGACATGAAAATACGTCCAGTGTTTGAGTTTTTGCTGTTTCTCAAAGCGTTGACAGAAGTTTTTTCTGTTTAAACACTACAGGATTTTTTAAAGTTTTTATTCAATTTTATTATTTTTTTCTACAGAATTCTTGAAACTTATTATGTAAATGGAAAGTCTTTTGGCATCAAATGCATAAAAGTTATTCAATTTTTATCAAAGTGTATGCATTGATAAACAGCTTTGAAATAATATATAAATTAATATAAATATTTATTAAAAATTCTTAACCAATAAAATTCTTGATTACTTATAACCAAAAGTTTTGATTCTGTTCTGAGGAAATCATTTGCTTAATGAACCTCTTTCTCAATATTTCTGAATTCAACTGACTTGATATTATTTTCTAGACTCTAAGCATAACATTTGAAATATTTGAATAATCTTAAGATTCACTATTTAATAACTAATGAAGAAAATAAAGTAAGTATTTTTCATAAGATTTTATTTTTACCAAAATATAAACCAATGATTTTTGATAAAACATTTCTTTGAAAGTATAAATTTATAGTAATTAGAGCTCTGAGGAAACAATGGGAAAGTTTGAAATCCCATACGAGACAAACATTAACTTATTGTTGGAAACATTTCACTATGAAATAGCAAATGACTGTCATTTGGGAGGATTGCTATCAAGTTTCATAAGAGACAAACATATTTCAAATTATTCTGCATATCATTCAGTGATATCATTATAATTTATGCGCCATTTATTCGATGTATTTTAATATAAAATTCATTTGTAGACTGAAACTTGACTTTTGTCATGTTATCCCAAAATAGAGAATCAGTTACACAAACGAAAACTTTTGTAATTATCAATTGTTTTCATAGAAAATGAAAAATCGCTTTAAGGCTTGAAAATAGCTTTTATTCTACAAATAAAAAGGACAAAAATTTTAAAAATATCTCAAATTAAAGTTTGAAAAGTAAACTTTTTCATAGATTGTAACTTATAATGAGAATGACTTGAAAATCTGGATATATATAATTCAAATTGAAAATATAGTTAAATTTTATGAATCAGTTTCACAATTGACTCGAAGCTAAATAAAAGCAACTCTGCTCTCGATCTGAAACTTTTATTGTTCTCTCTATTCTTTATAAACAACATAATATTGTTTTCTCTCTCCCTTTCTTTCAGGTTCATTACATTAGAGAACAATATATTTGAAAAGTTCCCCAAAACAAACCTAATTGTTATTTCCCGTTCTGTCAAAAACTTTCTATATTGTTATAAGTCGTTAATCATAATTATAAATATGGAATCGAATTGTAGACATGCAATCATATGATAGAGTTTAGGAATTGCATACCCTTATAGTGAATAGACATTAAATAATAAACTTTCATAAAATATCAATATATTATTATCAGAGAAATCAATTTCAATGATTATTAGCAATAATGAAACTCATTTTTCATGAGTTAGTAACACATTTCACATAATCTTTTCACTAAATTATACTGAATTAAGAAAATAAATTCATATTTTAATTGATTGATCAAATACTGAATTTGAGGGAAGAATATATTGAGCTTAAGATTAACTTGAGTTTAATGATTGGAAAGTTAGAACTTGAGAGAAATATAATATTCGGCGAAATGAGTTATAATAGAAAAGTAGAATCGCTATCAAATATTTGGCCAAATCTTCGCACTATATTTTTCTCCATTTCTCTGATAACAGACATACAAGAACTGTTTGTACGAAACGGCAATCGCTTCAAACAAGTATTTCTTTGGCTGTTATTTCTCTTTTTCTGCTTTTCAATTCTCGGAAGACATGGTTCTCGTGGGATATCAGAGGAGGGAATGAACAGCGAAAGAATGGCACGCAATACGTGATATACCAGAGCATTGAAATCGGCGATGATTTCTAGTCTGTTCTTTCATTTCGAAGAGAAGTGCCGTTTAAACAGACAGATAGAAAAGATCTCAAGTTTTTAGGTTTTGAGACGTCTTTTGAGCTAATTTTGCTCCAAAATATATTATGTAAGACATGTGCACTCTATTCAATTGTCTCGAATTATACTTCAAATGTTTGATTCATTTATATACTGTCTTAATAAATAAGTACAAAAAGATTTCAAACTTATTTCGAAACCTAATGTATTCATATCTAGAGATTAAGTGAATATTAATTGAATACTTCATGAAAATGGTGTTCAGAAATCTTTTGATAAATATATGAATATATTTTAAGCATTTGATCAAAGAATAAACCGAAAGATCATAATAAGCCAGTTAAGTATTATTAGTCTTCATAATGTCTATCATTTCCATTAGGATTTATCAGTAAATAAATATTTTGTGTATTGTATTAAGTTATATGCTTTAGAAGAGAAGGGACGGGAAGTAACGTAATAAAGAGCAAAGTTTTGGTCATCAAATGCATTAATGCTACTTCACTTCTATCTACTGTTTAACAAAACACTATTTTTTCTCTCTTCTCCACTTTCTTTTATATTTAACTACTTTAAGCATTTGAGTGCCATTTCTTACGATTGGTGCCGAAAATGCACAAATGATGGTTTGATTAGTGGCGGTCGACATCGTTCGGTTAGTGCTTATAGAATGCAAGTACAACGTTGTTCAATAGAAGACTAGATTTTGCTACTAATCATTCAAAACTTTCAATTTTTGGGTAAAAATGATTGAGCTTTAATTTTCTTACATAATTTATTTCTAATTTCTAACGACAAAATAAAAACCTTTAAATTCACTTTATCTTCAAATACCTCTTTGACTACATAAAAGAGAAGCTCAAACTCCATGAGCTTATTCTCAAAAAGCAAAGCCAATGATATTTAATGCCATAAATGAATAGCAGAAATAATTACTTTCAATAAATTTGTCATTGACTCGAAAAATATTTCAAAGTAAGAAGTGCTCAAAATTCACGATTAACTTCTGTTGAGAAGTTTCAAACCTAATTGTCTAACATTTTCTCTATGGATTCATTATTTCTGGGTCTTTGTTTCAGCTTTTGATTCAATTAATTGAAGTAAAGTATAAGTCGATAACTAATATTATTTTCTGTCTATTAGTATTGAGAATCACTAATGAAAAGTCCGCATTGATTGCAATTAACTGAACTCTAATGCGAACCCAATTTGCAATTACTTGCGTACGAACTAAAAGTATTGTCACAACAAATAATTGTCTACTCTTATTCTCTAATGTATTTCCTATAAGTTATACTGTTTCTCATGTCAAACACTCGTTAGAATAAAAGTCCAGTTAATTGAAGTTCAACTCTTCCAATGGATAGGTTTTTATTCAAATAAACAAATATTCCAGTTATTAATGTTTGATAACAAATAGAAGTAAATATTGTTCAGAAGCAAATAATAAAAAGATTGGTGTTTATTGAGCGCAAAAAATTTTCTCATATTTAAACGAGATGTGAATAGGAATTAGTGATGCGCTCACGCTCGAGGTTTACATAGGCTCACGCTTTAAGATTGTAAAAAGCTCGCCCTAACCATTTCATTGGACATAAAAATGATTGAAATATACTATCGTTTCTCCTATTTTTTAGTAATCACTTCACTTTTCTTACAGACCATTACATAAGTATTTCACAAACACTGCGAGACGAATATATTAACTGATGTTCAATACTCACTATTATCGTGAAAAAAATGAACAAAAACCTAACATTAAACTAATGAACAACAGAAAACTTATTCTCATATCGAAAATCAATCTTAAAAAGAATTTCACACGAATTTCTCCATTATTTTTTTAGTTTAAATTAGTTTTAAAAATTTTATGAAAATTTGATATCTTTCTCAATAAATATAGCTATGAATTAAAAGTAGGAAAAAATGTGAAGCTATTTGTTTAAAAATATGAATTTTTGAGGAAAAACATTAAATTTGACAACTAGTATAGTCTGTATGAAAAACAGTTTGGGTCATTTCACTCGAATGTATCAGTAAATAGTTTCGATCATTTCGAGTCGTGACACTCTATATCAAAGACAACAATCATTTTTATTGCTGTTCAGTTCTATGGGTTATTACAGTTTTTGATGATAACCTATTCTTCTATACAAAAGTATAATATATATTCTTATATTACAATCCATTACAGATATGTTAGTCGAAAATTATGGAAACTATTCATTATATACTATCCGAAAAAAATAAAATAGTAAAGCGTAACGAATATTATAGTAAATACATATCCGATTTATTTATGTGTCCGAAAATGTATGAGAAAATGGGTTGAATAATGAAAAATAAAATAGTCTTCCAGTCAATTCATCAATATTATTACTATTTCTGGTTTCGTTTTTTGAAGGGTTTTTATCTCTTTTTTAGAAATAAATAACTCTTTGAATAATGCAATCAATTGTTATATTTGAAAAGCAGTAAAGAGTTGGGCTTTAGACTCATTATTCAATATATGATCGATTACTGGAGAGTTAGTCTGGTTTGAGATGAATTTTTCTCACAAAATAAAATGAAAATCTTGAACAGTATTTTCAGAAAAGGCACATAAATAATTAAATTCTATATTGAGATAAAGTATTGTCTATGAAATATTGAAATAATTCAAATCTTGTATCTATTTTTGAAGAATTTGATTGACCTTTTGTCAGACTTACTGGAAGTACTACTAATTTTATTTTTGCAATTCAAACATTTATTTAAAACATGATTTGATTTTAGAAAATTTTAATCAATGAAAAGAAAAAGAATAAACTAGTTTGTATTATACAGTACCTGAGCTCTAACTATACTTCTCTAAACAATCCTTATAAGTTTTCATTAGTTATTAAATAATTTTTTGATACAATAATACTAAAAGGATTAAACATTAATTACTTGAGAAATATAGTTATAATGCAATTAAGAAACCGTACAAACAAGAATGACCCACGAATTTCCTCTTAAATATTTATGCTATTCGTTATAATAACACAATGAAAAGGGGTTGAAAACACTTTTATCGTCAGATGAATTGATGAATTTTTACTTTAGATTAAGATTTGAAAATTTTTTCTAAAGTTGATATTTTCTCATAATTGAAACAGTAATTTATGCTTAAACTTAGAACAAAATAAATTTATGATGTTTGAAGAAAAATTAATGTTTCAAAAAATTGATTAAAAGATCAAATAATTCCAAAAGTAAACTGTATTTTCTTTATTGTTAATCCATGTACTTATTATTTAATTCAAAGTTACAGTTCTTAAATTTTGTTAATCATAAGATCAATTTAATGGACAAAATTAAATCTCAACTCATTTTCAGTATTAGACTCGAGAATACAGAAAACAAGATGTTAAACATCTGCAAATCCTGTATTTATAATTTTTACATTTTATTGTTTGTTACGGCAGACTTAAATTGAAAATTGAATTAGTTTTGAATTGAAAATTGGCTGTGACTTGAAATTTTGACACAACTAAAAAATGTAACATTAATTATTATATGAATTGATAATAATATGAGTTTAAAATGAAGATAAAAGCTGAAAGCAAAGTGAATCCTATTTTCGATACCTCATTAATCAAATAGCATGCTATACGACATCTATAAAACGAGACAGATTTAAGTCTTAAGCGTAACATTCGTTTCGGGAATTTTCGTTTGTTTTAATCATCAAACCAATAGAGATAAGACATGAAGAGAGACACAAAGATAGGAAACGAGTAAAAACAAGACAACTTTTGACAAACAAGACTATTGCACAGTCTGAACATCAGTTAATGTATTGAAAAGTCAATATCATTTAATTAGATGTTCATTCGAGCCAATGGTTCTGTCTCTCTTCTAATTAACTGCATATTTATATATTGGGCTTATTTTTCTCATTAATTATCTGACTCAATAGAATCAACAGTGAGTGCAAACATCTTTTTATGCTTCTCTATCGTAATCTTTTTTATTATATCAATTAAATATTAAACTAGAAAATAGGGGTTAGTTTTTCTGCATTATTCAAATTAATTGAAATTCTTTTTTCTTCATTATAAGAAAAATCCAGAATTAAATCTTATATAATTAGCATTCAAGTAGAGAATTAGTTATTCTACACATTAAAAGTATTAATAATTAATAAATCAAATTCTTTTCATCCAAATAATCACATAAAGTTTACAATACATAAAAACTTTTCATTATTTTATTGAAGACTATAAACTATTAAATATTCTGAAAGCGTTAAAATAAAATTTCAAATAAAAGGATAGGATTTAATCTCGAATTTTCAAATAGTTTTTCTGTTCTTAAAACATCAGAAGTTTTTTCTAGAGTGAAACGAATCGTAAAATTTTTTTCTTCTATTTCTTAAAGACTGTAAAAGTTTTTAGCGCACACTTAAAGCTTGTTTTCTAGAGTGCAGTGAATTTGCAGTTATTTCAAGTGAAATAAACAATAATAAAAGTTATGTATTATATGAGGAAAAGAGGAAAAGAGGAAAAACATTAAGAGAAACAGTTTAATGATTTAGTTATGTTAACAAAAAAGAATTACTGCAAATGCTGAATACCTGTCATTTAATATAAAAAGCATTCGCTTTTATCAAAAACATAATGTTAGCCATAATTTTTAAATACAAACTTAACTAATATTACATTAAATGGAAGAGAGACTAGAAATAGATTAAGAGAAGTATAAGTTAGAAAAAAGAGCAAAAACAGTATAGAGAGAAAAACTGTTAAGAGAAAAATAAAGGATACGATAATTGAAGTGAATATAATTCTCAATGAAGAGAAAACTATTACTAACAATTTGATGCCACCTTTTTATTGCTAACTATCGTATAAAAGCAACAGTTCTTTGAGTTATAAATGTTGAGACTTCGGGTTACAAATAAATTCAACAAAAATTCACCCAAAAAATGACTACTGAATGAAGTTATTCTACTCATAAAAAATTTATATACAGATAAAGATTGTTATGAAGATTTCTGAACTGTTCTTGAGTTATAGATTAGATCAAAATTTCAGTTGTAATTATTATTCAGTTTTTAAAACTTCAAATTCAGCTATGATTTGAGGAATATTACAAAATTCAAATTTAATTTATAAGGATATTTCAAAACTATATCTAATTTTATACTGATTTTATGCCTCGAGCTCTTTATTCAATGACAAAAGATCCTATTTTTCCAAGCATTGGAATTATTTTATCAAAAGTTTCTTTTGCTTTTTTATTCATTATTTATCAATAGTTTTATTATTGAACATATTTTTCGATAAAAAAAATCGATAAAAACATTATAATTTATGAGTTTCTATAAAAATAGGATTTGTTAACAGAAAATCATAAATAGAAACCTTTAATAAATTTCAAAAACATTAAAAACTTAATTTTTAAAAATCATTTAATTGTTCAATTCTGAATGTTTTTTTACTGAACCTTTTATTCAAAAATACGAGCTTATCAGCTGAATTCGGTTTCAAAGTTTTAAACTGATTATTATTTCAATATTAAATTTTTAAAAATTAGATTTAAGTTAATTTCTGATATAAGAATCGATATATATTTTGATAGAAACTGTAAATCAAAACTGATGATGAAGTTTATGTTTCTATGCATTTCTTATATTTGTATTTATGAACCTTGAATAGTATATAAGGACACTTTTTCTATTTAATACATTAAGCTCAATGTTTGATTCCTTTTTAGCCTTTATAAAAATATGATTTATTTTCTCGATAAAAACTTCTTATAAAGTATGAATTTTTTGAAAACTAGATTTAGAAATAATAAAATTTATATATTTTTAATTTATAAGGCATTAAAGCTTAAGAATAAAATGTGAATTAAAATTACTTACTATTTAATGAAATATTCACTTTTTCAGTCACTTCAAAACATTTTATATCTGTTGAGAAAATGATACAGAAATTTAATGATATTTTTATTAAAAAAAAGAAGATATAAATAATGTATTTTTCAATCAGTGGTTTTCATAAACAGCTTAATGAGATTTTTATTTTATGTAAAAACTTGGATAATATGTATACATATTTTGGAGTCAACATGAATAATAAAAATATAAGTTATGCTTGAAATCGAATTAAAAGATTATTTTTCGCCTATACTTTCGTTTCATTATAAATATTGTATGAATAGTAAAATGAAAATCAGTGCAAATATCTTTAGTGGCGGTTCACATGATTTGAATTACTTTTGAATCCAAAGTAGACCAGAAGTTTTTTTTGAATAATATATTTTTAATTGAATAATTCATGAATTCTGCATCTCTTCGTGAAATAAGCATAAAATTAAGCTTCACTTAAGCGGCTCTTTTTAAGTAAATGAATAAAGTATAAGAGGAGACAATTTTAGATTTCATAAAAAATTTATATTTCAATTCAACTTATTTTTAAAATATGCGATAAAAGTGTTACTAAGTTTGACCTAAAATCATGATTTATATTTTTCAAGAAAATGTCTTTCTTGAACATTATATTTTTAAATGATATGATTTGAAACCGCAAAAAATATTTGAGAGAAAAGTTTGAGAAATTCGAAGCCTAAGGCAAAAATGATATTTTTATTTAATTGTTTTGAAAAATTGACACATAATATAGGGCTTGATTGCGTGTTATTATACGATTTGTTATTAAAAACCTTCTTTTATTGTAGTGATTATGAATAGTTGACTAATAAATAGAAAGCTTTCAAGCAATTATTTCAATTCTATATTCAAAACTTCCTCCAAATAATAGTTATTTTATTTCATATAATTCCATAACTAGAAAATTTCATTTAATGGATATTTTGTTTAAAGCAATAAATTATAAAATTCATTTTCTACTATTTTAATGAATTTCATTTCAATCAATAGACTTTCTAATAGAATGTTCTCAAACAAATCAAGATTTAAATTGAATTTTTTCAGATAAATATTAAAACAGGAAATTATAGATACTTAAGTTGAAAATAGTTTCGAAATCTACTCAAGTAGTTATCAGGCAGTGATTTTGACATTCAATTTGTAGTAACTTTTATTGATTAATACAAAGTGAATTCACTTAACATTCATTGATTTATAAGAATAGATAAGTTGTAAATGAGAGACGCATTTGATTTTGAAAAATCATGACTATAATAGAAAACAAAAATTGTGTAAAGATAGTAATTAGAGGTGGAAATGAAGTTCTCGAGTCTCGGTTGGGTATCCGTTATTTCTCGATTCTTCAAAAACTTAAATAACTTGATATAATTTTAAAACATTTAATTGACAAGTTCTAAATGTTTAGTTACATTCATAGGTAAAAAAATTAAATGTTAAAGTGTTTGCAATTTTCATCAACAAATCCGAGTTTATTGACTAAAAAATTCAAAATTTTGAATATTTTTTATTGTCATATCAAAGCTTCAATATTGAAATTTTGCTTTTTCTGAAATATCAAATACGGAGATAAAAAATTTATAGAAATCAATTTCGAGACTCAAACAAGATATTTTTCGATCAAAACTCGAGACCCGAAATCCATGTCTACTAGAAATAGAATTTTAAATTTAGAAAATACTTGGAATTTTGATAACTTAATACCAATTATTAACTTTACATTTATTAAAATAATGTAAATATTAAGTTATATTATAGCACACTATGATTTTAGTTTTAATGCAAATCATTGAATAATTGACATAAAAATTAATTTCTGAAAAATACTCTTTTCTAGAAGATTTGAATAATTAATTATAGAGTGAGTGCCACTCATAAAGACATTACTTTCTTCAGTACTTCTGTCATAATAATAGTATAGTATAATAATGTTTAAGTGTTCTTTCATTTAACTCATTTAAATAAGTGAAGTCATCTGTTATGCAATAATAAGAAAGGATTCTTTCCCGATATGGACTTATCTAATTAAAAACTCACTTTAAGATAATTAGAAATATATTTTTCGAAAATCAAGTTGTTGTTAGTGTAGAAAGAATTTTGGCCAATGGGTGCTATGTGCCGCCTATGCGTGCACTTTGAATTTTTTGATTGGATTTTATAGTACTCTCAACGAGGAA